>VZRR01007728.1:63211-174901 GCA_013398015.1 Oreocharis arfaki | reverse complement strand
TCACTGAAGTTGCAGGCTGGCAGCTGGAGCAGCGGTGCGGGGAGTCCGAGATGGACTGCAGGAGGGCAGAGAATCCCTGCCTTGTCCCAAGAAGCCCCCACTGCGCTCCCAGGGAAAGCTGCAGCAGCTAAGCAACACCCAGCACTGTAACAGCCACCCAAGCTGGTGACTTCAGGGGCTTTTGAGCTGCAAGCGAAAGGCAGTTTTTGTGTGTCAAACTGCCAGAGCGAAATCTGATTTCTGGGACACTCACCCACAGAATTATCCCTGAGAAGCCACAGCTCACTTTCAGCAGGGAAACTCAGAACTGCATAAATATTAAAGTAAGGTGACTCCTTAAGAAACGATCAATACAGTGAAGCAAAAACAGGGTAAATACAGTCATTCCCTGCAATACTGTATTAGTTGTTTTGTTCTCTGTTACTCTAGACCCAGCTACTTTAAGATGAGGTAGTAAGTCTGAGTTAAGTATTTGGAGTGCATTTCCAGCCAGGTGCATTGTTTGTTAAATTTTTTTTTTGCTTTTGTCTGAAGCATACAGAATGGGCCACTGCCAGAGGCAGGGTACCAGGCTTGACAGACCAGTGGTCTGATCAAGTCTGGCATATCCTTTGTTCTTCTGTTCCAATTTAATGCCTGCTGAGAGTGAATTCCAGTCATGTGGGGATGTTTTTGCCAATGAATATTTACCAACATCCTGCCTACCCTGGGAGTACAGCTAAAAAACTAACTCCCAGGGAAGTGAACACATACTAGAATAAAGACTTACAGATAAGCCATGAGCTTTTTTCTTCAACACTGAAGTGAACATTTGGTTCAATTCCCACATGCATTTAAGACTAAACTAACACAAAGGCACATGCTCCATGTGTCATTGTTACTAGACCTGGATTTTTAGGCCATTTATAAACATGTGGATCATGTTTAAAGAATACATTTTTTTTAACAACCCACTGCATCCTTACAGTACAGGAGTCAAATAGGCAGGTACTAATCTGATTTCCTGAACTGCAGAGAAAGTAACTCAGTAAAAACACAGGGTTTGTGCAGCTAACTCCAAAAATTCTCATCCCTGATTAGTACCAAGAACTCCTCCATCATGTTGAATCCATGGATATGTCTGTGTATCTTTATCAACTGCTTTCCCAGATAGGGTTTGAGGATCAGTTGGTGCTTGTCTGTGAGAACTGGTTGATGATGCAATATTCGTTCTACCTCTCTTCTAATTGCTGAGCTCCGTTAAAACAGGCAAGAAATCAACGATGCTCTTCCCTGGTGTCACATGGAAGAGCAGGCAATTGTAGCAGCTGTGGGAATGGCATGTCGGCAGTCGAAGAAGATGAGGTGGGTTCTGTGACCGTGTGAAGTGTGGAGGATGTTGTCACTGGGTGATCTCTGCTCCAACCAGTTGACGACTTTCAACCACCACACTGCATTTTTCCATCTCTTGAAAAAGCATCAAAGGTAGGTAAATGTGAACTCTTCCTGGCCCCAAACACCTCAAGTGAAGCCTGTGAGAACAGAGGGCATCTAAAGTCTTCTTCCTTACATGAAGTTCACAAGAAACACACTTGCAGAGGAGCTTTGTAGCACAGCTCTGCTAACACACTGGCTGGTGAGAACTCCGGAAGTACAGAGCTGCCCTGGCTTGTGTGGTGTTCAATAAACTAGTGCTGGCAGCCTCAACATACATACTGTCCATCTGCTTAAAATTACAAGAATTTAAAAGAGCCCACAATAAAGATGGGAGACTTTTGAATTTTAAGTCTGTTACATGTCATTTGCTCATCTTTTCTGGCATTTCTCTGTAAGAAGAAGGGTTAGAAAGTTGGTGGGGAGTTTTGAATATATTTTAGTTTGTTTTATGCTAAAAACATCCTGTAAACCATTGTTGCAGAGCCTATGGCTTCAAGAAAAAAGAAATCAAAGCCTCGCCATGAAAGCTCTGGCGCTGGCAGCACAAATGCCCTGTTCTGCTCTGTGATGTTGACCTGGTGTCCTGCACACAAATCCCCAGTCTCTAGAGGGGAGAGGGTTTCAGCTTCCTGCTTTCATGTGCAAAATGATGACAGGGTCAGGATTTTCTCAGATGGAAGCTGTTTTGGGCAGAGAGGGATCTAGTGTTGCCAGTTTCACCTTGACTCATAACACTTTGGAGCTCTAATAAAAGCCAGGCTCTCAGAAGAGCGTGCCTGTTCCCATGCATGCCTTTGCTGGCACTGACCTTCTCCCTGCCCATGCAAGACCTCACTGCAGGTATGGAAAAACGAGCAGCTCTGAGGACCTTCTTCTTCCTCCTGCCTTATTTGGGCCTCACATTCTCAACTAGTGAATATATGAATCTCATCAGTGAGAGCAAATGGGCAGCACATTAATGAGCAGCCTGACATGGGAATGCACATTTGTACCTCCTCTGGTCCTGGCTAATTTGGGCTGACGTGGATCTGATTGCACTGGAAGGAGTGAGGCAGACCTCCAGTATTTATACAGGTCACCATATAACCACAGGAAAAGTAGGACAGATGATTTTGCATTAACCTGTAGTGTTAAGTACTTAATCAACAACTTAAATATTCTTCAAATTCCCAGCTTGACTGACAGCATCTGAATAGCTTTCTGCAAATTAAGTGGGCTTAAATTTAAGCACATTAGGGCTCTCTAGTTAGTATTGACAATCATAACCAGGGCTTCAGCTATGCATATTTATGCTACAACACAGATAGGGCGTTCTGTCTAGATTTGGAGGATTTAGGAATTTTTAGAGTTCCAAGAATAAATGTAATGGAACGAAGTATCAGAAATATGACATCTGCTCTAGTGCATGATTTGCAAGAGACTGTAGGTCTGTTCCTTTGAGAACATTATCATTGCCAGAAAATACTAAGTCCTAAAAAAAGTGTCAACTATAATTTGCAAATACTAAGCCACATTCCTCAGTCATTCCTTTCCAGGGCAGCCTGTCTACTCTGTATCCGTTCAGGATGCTTCTCTCTTTTTAGTGCCAGAGAGTCTCAGAGTATTAAATGTACATATCTTCATCATCCTTGCAGGGCAGCAAAGTGCTGTCACCAGTCTTTAAAACATGGGGAACATGAGCCTTTGGCTTGCCCACAGTCTCTGAGGTAAAGCAAGGAATAGAAAGACTGTTTTCAGAATCCTGGTTTCTCTTTCATCTTTCCTACTGGGTGGCTTGGCTGTTTAGGCAGCAGCTTTTAATGTGGAGGTCTGCTGGTGAGAAGTGCAGCTGAAAGCAGTGGTTCCACTTCAGTCTGTCTGGCTTCATGCTACTGGCTAAAAAAACAAAGCCCATATCCTTGTCAGAACAGGCAACCTCTCAATTTTTACACAGTACTCAGCAAATAATAGG
The DNA here is from genome assembly GCA_013398015.1 of Oreocharis arfaki. Taxonomy (NCBI): domain Eukaryota; kingdom Metazoa; phylum Chordata; class Aves; order Passeriformes; family Paramythiidae; genus Oreocharis; species Oreocharis arfaki. Next base: position 171,534 of record VZRR01007728.1, on the reverse strand, counting down.
CAATTTGCAAACAATTAATATTTTATATCTGTTATTCCAAACTTTGCCTGTTGTTTCCATAGGTGCCCTGAGTGTAACTGCTATTTTATCATTTCCAAAGCAATGAAATCAGAAGTCCTGTTTACATGGATACAGCTTTTTGGCACATCTTCCACACCATTTAGAGCAAGGCTCATAACTGCCAGCAGAAAGGAACTGTACAAGGGCTTTATAGAGCTTGTGAAGGCTGGTTTTAGTTCCTGTTACTCAGTTCCAACTTGCCAGGAGATATAATTCTGACTTAAACACATGATTAAATGCTGCCTCCACAGTGGTTTTCAAAGTCTATTTTTTAGCATGGATTAAACAGAACCTGAATTATAAACAGTTGTTTAGTCTTTCTCTTTTCCCCCCACCCCAAAATTGCATAAATATTTGATATTTACTACATCTCAAAGCCTAAACCTTGCCATATGGGACATGTAGGCTGAGAGATTCTGAGAAGAGCTGTATGAATAATGATTTGTTTTTATCTGGCAGCCGAAATTGTTACAAAAGAGTGAACTCCCAAATACTTTCCTCAGGCTGGAGATAAAGGCAGGGTTTTTTGATTTTTTTTCTGAATTACCTGCCCTTATGATTATGATAAGCATGATTCAATGTTAAATAAAAATAAAAAAGGCTGACTTTTTAAAATACACAAATGAATTACCTAGAAGTTTCAAAGTTTCCTTCCTGTTTTGGGGCAGCCTGTTGGGGTCCAGCCCAGGTGGTTCACTGTGCACACTTACTGACAGATTTGACTGTCCTGCAAGTTCCTGGGCCATCCAGCCTGGCAAAAGCAGCTGCTGCAGCCTGGGCTGAACAACACTGCTCAGATAAAGGCTCTGCTTGTTGAACTTGCATGGCAGTAGCTGTTTTCTCCTGTAGGAATTCCTTGGAAGTCTAGCAGGACAAGTTGCCTTTTAGGCCAAAGTTAGGTGCTAAAAAAAGCAGCACCTCTTACCATATTATTATATGGAAACAATTATACATCAATCCTAAAGGCATAAGGTCACGTCATCAATCTCTGTATTCAGTGTGCCATGGACAAAATGGAAGACTTTAGGTACAGACCTATTAGACACTTAGAATAAATACCGTTTTGTGTTTTCAGAAGTGCCAAGTACACACTCTGCCAGCATCTCTGAAAATGCAAATGGTGTCTTTTTTTGTCTTTTTTCCCCCATATATACATTTAAAATTAGAAGAATCTGGTACCTTGAGCATGACGCAAAAAAAACCTGTCTTAAGATATCACTTTGGGGGTGGGGGGGGAGGGCAGCAGGCTTCAGGGGTGGCCCACTTGGGTGGCAGACTTGGCACGAATGAGGGGCAGAGGCAGAGCACATCCTTTATCCCAGCCATGCTTGCTTGGAGCAAAGAGTTCTGCAAGATCTGCCTTGGAGGGGACAGATTTGGTAGAGAAAAAGAACATTTGCTAATGTAGCTGTTAGCTACTATTAGCAGGAAACCAGGTGTAGACTGTGTGAATATTTTAAATCTGATTTCATTTGGTGCTGGGATTAGGTGTATGCTATTTATAAGCAAGCAATGCCAAGTGATTCCTCAGGTCTTGCAGCCGGTGGGAGCCTATTTAATGTGGAGTCAGGGAGGGCTGTGCACACTGCAGAGTGAAGCTGAAGCTCTCTGTGGCTGGCACTGCCAAAACCCAGCATATAGAGAGGAGATTTATGTTGTCTAACCAACTGAGTGGTGATTAACAGGCAGAGCATGTGCATCCCCTCGGCTTTGTAATCACATCCCTGAGAAACCATGCAACCTTTCGTGCTGAGTAACATTTGCGTGAGGTGAGGACAAGTGGTTTGTTCTTGCTTTAGGGCTCTCCCTAGTACAGGAGAGGTTTGGTATCTCCCTCTGGACACAAAGAGCCATTCCCAACCATCCTGGCAGGAGTCTGTGGCCAGGAGCTGTGCAGCACCAGCGATGCTGGTAAGCGGAGGTCAGGCTTGGTGTGTTCTGCACACAGTTTGCTTCACTATCTAGATACTGAATTTTATTGCACACAGAGCCCTAAAAAAGTTTCGAGAGCAGTAAAACATTGTCAGAGATAGGAACAGGGCATTTAACCCATCAGATTTGGACCAGCTGCAACTTTTTCAGTTGGGGAAGAGTTAGTCCCAGCAAAACCCTCAAAATCTGCATAAAAAATGCTATAGGGAGAGGCTGAAGTCAGGCAAAACTGTCAGCTCAGTTAGTGATTCTTATTTCCCGTGCCCCTTGGTTGTTAAAAATTTCACAGTGTAGTCTGATGGCAAAGGGATTGATAAAAAATATGATGTCATTTTGTCTCCTGCTTACTGTCCTAATATTATATTATTGCAAAAATAAATCCTTCAGATGGAGCAGGATGCATTCCCTAGACATTCAGTCATGGCAGTCCTACACTTCTGTCTGTCTGAAACATGACAGGCACTCAGAAAGGACATCTGCTAGTGGTGGGAAGTTTGTCCTGGCTGTCCCAGCACTGCCAGGTGCTGTGACTGTACCCACTGCTGACTCACAGGAGGTCTGTGCATGGCTGCTGCTACAGTGTGTTGTGCAGAAAAGACCTCAAAGATGTCTTGTCTGGGGTTTTGGATGCACCTTGTCCCACTGGCTGCTTCCTTTTTTTATTCCCTGTGGTTTGCAGACAGTACTGAAATGAGAGGGGGTGAATAATTTGTATGCTGGAGGGCAGAGCTGCTGCTCTTCAAGGCTTAACTAAACAACCTGGAGAATAAACTGAGAAGAATCTCGTGAAACTTAAAAAAGATAATCACGAAGTCCTGTACCTGGGATGAAACAACCCCACATGGCAGGACGGGGTGGGGGTGAAGCAAACAGACAGTGGTTTGGCAGAAAAGGATCTGGGAGTCCTTGTGGACCAAATGTGGGACGAGGCAGCAGCGTGCCCTTGCAGCAAAGGCAGCCAGCTCCATGCTGAGCTGTGGGAGCATGAAGCAGAGGCAGCAGGCTGAGAGATATGAGAGTGTATCTGGAGTGCTGTGTCCACTTTTGGACTCTACAGTACAGCAGCACACTGGATTGAGCCCAGAGGAGGCCACAGAGATGGTGAAGGGCTTGGATCAGGTGATGTATGGGGAGAGGCTGAGAACTGGGTTTGTTCAGCATGGAGAAGGGAAAGCTTCAGGAAGAGGGTCCATAAAAGGGCAGATGGAGTCAGACTCTTCAGTGGTACACAGTGATGGGCAATAGACACCAGCTGGAACACGGGAAATTCAGATTAGGGAGAGGGAAAGCCTGATTCATCAGCAGGGCTGAAGAAGGTCCTGACCCTGCAACAACTTTCCATGGGAGGTTATAGAGTCTCCATCCTCGTAGATGTTCAAAACCCAGCTGGTCAAACCCCTGAGCAACATGCTGTAGTTGACCCTTCCGAGCAGCAGGGTGACAAGATGATCTTCAGAGATCCCTTCCAACCTAAATCAGTCTGTGGTTCTAAGGCACTATCCAGGCTAACTGGTGAGTTAGTCTCTTCAAGCAGGTGCTCCAGAGCAGAGTTCCAGGTTAGGTTCTTTGAACTGACCACTAAAGAAGCCTTTTACTCTTTATTGAGACCTTAGAGAGATTATCAAGATAAGTAAGTGTGCAATATTGGATTGTGGTAATATGCTCCTTAATTATCTGTAGACCTTATTGCATGAATACAGGTATGAATGCTTAATTCTACTGCAATTGCGAGATCTTTTTCAGGAAATCTCCACCTGATTTCTGAACCTTTTTGTTTCTTAAAAAATTATTATATACTTATTTTTTTAGTGTTCCAAAAACCTCAGCTAAATTCTATTAGTATTGCAAAACATTTAAACACATGCCCAACTTAACGATTACAGGTGCTGTTGGTGAGACCAAAGCACTTGTATCACATGCCATCTTCAGACAAAAGTCAGAAGTGTGACATACTATGTTTTTCACTGGGATTTTCTGTCTGCTGCTTGTTTTCACTGTGCCAGTAATTTGCTGCATGCAGAGCTACATGATGAGATGTGAGAACAGTGCTGGTTTCAAAATGGCAGAAAAAACCAGCAAACTCTGGCACGAATAGCAGTTTAGGATTTCCTAGCATTCTTTTATCAAACTATCCTAGCATCTTCTACTAGGTATTTTTAGTTACTTGCCATGAAACTACTGATGCTTCAGTGCATAAGCTGTCTGCAGGCCAGTCCACATTGCTAATTTAGCTGGAGATTAGGCCAGGAGCTTTCTTATCCTATGTTCATTTGTATTTCAGCCCCTAAACCTGGGTTATAGAGTGACCTCCCACTATGATCTAGGGTTTTCTCTAACCCCAGAGTCACTGGCCAGACAACTTCTTAAGAAAGATTAAGTTTTTCCCTTAGGCATCATTTAATTGAGAGTAGGTTTTCTTACTGCTGAAAAGAATAGTCAAAGTTTAGAACTTCCAAGTACCTGAAGCTACTACGAGCTTATAAAACCTCTGGCAAGTTCCTATGACTGCTTGTATATGATTTTATGGCACGGAACTGTAAAACAAACATGTTTTAAAGCCTCATCCTTGCACTGCCCTGCATTAGAGTGTTTCAGTCTGTTGTGACAGTGTCCTAAGAGCTGTGCTTTTCAGAATATACTTGCAAGCTCAGGCCACAAAGCCATACAAATTCCTCTTCTGCACACATTCTGCTTGGTCTGAAGTGAATAGAGTTTAGAATGTTGTACCCAAAAATGGGAATCCAGCCTCCTTCTGAATTATTGGTATATGCAGAGATTCGTAGCTGTAGTGAGATGATGAAGATGAAAGAGGTGAAGTATCTCCAAAAGCAACTTATGTACCTGGTTATGTCCTAGCTCTGATTGTCTTGAAAAGCAGAAAATTACCTCCCTTTTCCATTGGCTTTCATACAGCAATGATTGCTTTTGAGTATTGAGGCACCTTATGTTTTAAGGAGGTTCTCAGTGTTTTCATTAGTCCAGAATGAAATTAGAAAATTCAGGACCAGAAAGACCTGTAAGATCTTCCTGCCATTTCCCACCAATAAAAGTTACAGAATGGAATAAAATAACAGCATCATATTTTACCTCTTTATTTTAGATAGGATTGATTGTAGCACAGAAGCTTTCTGCTTAAGGTTATCCAACAGGCAAATGCTGGATGTGCAAGAAGTGGGAGGACTTGTCAACTCTTCAGAGACACCTTCTTTGTGAAGGTGAACTCTTTACCGGAGTATTTGACACACGCAGAGGAGAAGGTGTTAATCTGTTCGCATCCAAGGCGAAGTCTGCAGGCTGCTGGTAATTGCTGCCCCATAAATGTGCCTTTCATGCCTCCTTAGTCTTTAAATATCCAAACTCAAAATAGATGTCTGTGCAACATGTTGGGCCCAGCACTATTGTTTTGTGAGGCAGTATTATTCATTTAGCTTCAGCCAGCTGCTCTCTGTATTCAGCCTGGAGGAACAGACTGGAATTTGTAACCAGACAGGCAGGCTGGGAAGCTATAACTTATTCCCTGGGCTGATAAACCAGTGCATTGAAAGTACAGTAAACAAACGCCCACTGGAAACCCATTCCAGTGCTGTGTCCCCTCCTTTCCCCCTGCCACAAATAGCAGTGATCACAAGGGAACCTGCCTTCATAAACAAATACCCTAGACCTTAATTCTAGTATCAGCTGCATGACATAGTGTTGCTGGTATGTTAAACACTGCACATAACAGCAGGATACACTATTAGGTCACACATGGCAATATAAAATACTAGGTAAGGTCTATGCCTTCTGCTGGGTGGGGGCCTGGAGTAGGTCGGTTGTTTGTAACTACATTGCCCTCTACTGACAGATGCCCAAAGAGGTTGAGACCCTAATTCTGCTGAATTCCATTCAGGGAGTGGCTGTCCTGCCACCTGTGGTAAGGCAGAAGCAAGGGGTGGTGTCATGGTCCAGCCTGGCAGGACATACTAGCATTCATGTCCTTTGGTGGAGACACCCTTTATTCTAGTCCCAGAGACGGGTACTTGGCTATGAATTGATGTTCTCCACAGAGAGAGTCTCTTTCTTTTCCTTTTTTGAAAACAAATAAACAATTGTCTGAGCTGTTTTCTCTGCATTCTTCAACCTTTTGTGGACATTGGAAGCAACCGTGTGCATAATCCAGCTGCAGGCGAACAACCATTGTGAGTAGGAGTGCCTCCAGCCCTTCTGCAGCACCCTGCAGCTGAGCCTCAGCACAAGCACATCCTCTGGCAATTGTTACTGCTGCTTGAGGAACAGGAATCTTCACGGGGCTCCACAGGGATAAACTGGGAGGTCTGTCTCCATATGTCCCTACAAGAAATAATGAAGCAGTGGGTGACTTCTCCTCGGCCAACAGCTTCCAGTCGATGGCTGTGACTCTGCGCTTGCCTGTGGGAGTTGCCAAGGCTGACACAGCACTGGGCCAAGCAGGCACAGCCTTGACTTCATCTGTACATCACAAGCTCTCAGCTGGCTTGTGTCTGGCCTTCAGCAGAAGCTGTGCTGTCTGCTGCTGGTAACAGGCTCTCACTCCCCGTATGTCTTTGAACCACCTCCAGCAACATGTGGGTTGCAGAGGAGATGGCGCTCGTCGGTGAAGCTGCAGTTTGAAAGGCTGAGAGTTGGCACACCAGGTTAAAAAGCCTGTGAACTCCTGTTCTGGGACAACGGTGTATTTTACTGAGGTACTTCCCTTTCTCTGGCCTTTGTTTACTTGAGGTGGCGGGAAGGTTTTAAAGAAGGCAAGTGCAATTCTGCAGCTATGATAGCAAGGAGAGTTACATTGTATCTTCTCAATTAGCAATTCATACAATCAAGGCTCATTTATATATGTTCATTAATGTAGGGAGAAATCTCATATGGCATGTGTTTTCCCAAGGGAAATTTCCATTAGTGCCTTTGCCATAACAATTCAAATAGTACAAACTTCTTGCTGGTGCTATGCAATTTTTCCTGTCTCTAAAGATACTGTTTCATACCCAGAGAAACCAATCGAAGAAACATGTTATTTGCATGAGAAAACATGTATACATGCACATGTCTGAAAAGAGTGTGTGAAGTATATGCATGTGTGTGTGTCCCTCTCTACAACAGGATGCATACGATTAAATCAGCACATTTACTTCAGGCACAAATTATTTTCATTCAGTCACTGGTGGATTTGAAATGTTTTCAAATATCCCATGAAAACAAGTGGGAACATCTGCCAAGCCGATGGGCTGGGGTGAGTGTGGGACAGGGTGAGTTCAGAGGAAGGAAACCAGCCATTGATCAGCTCACCATCAGGTGTCATCTCCATGGCTGGAAATGCTGGTGAGGAGGGAAGCTGGACACGGGAAGGAACTGAGGAGCAAACAAGCCATGCGTGAAGCCCTGGAATAAAAAGTGCAAAAACAATGAAGCTTAGGTAATGGGAGAACTCCTGCCATGTAGGAAGAGGAACAGGCTGCAACTCATTCCAGCCCAATCACTCCAGGACAAGCATGTAAATCATCTGAGTGCGCACACAAGGTGCTATTTATAGCCGTTAGTTGAAGTACTTCTTATTTATTGTTGTGTTTATGCAGAAGGAAACCCACCAGTACAGGAAAGATGCTTCTCCAAGTCACCAGTGTTTCCTGAGAATTTTATATATATGCTTTAGCTCAGCTTTATTTATGTTCATGTTCTTTATTTTAAAAAGCATATGGATTAATGATGCAGTGCTGATAAAAATTTGCTGAAACCAGTGTGGTCCCCTCCCAGGGATCCCTCCAGAGGTGGTGTGGGACACCCCCAGGCTGACGAGTGTTTGCATCTCCTGCCAGGTCTTCCATTATCTCCTCCCTCAAGGGCACAAAGGGCTGAAATATGAAACGCTCCAGGCTCATCTTTACAAGATAAATAAATAACTAGCAGGCAGAGGGCTCAGTGGGCTCTGGGCTGCTGGAGGCCTAGAGAAGGAGGTGGCAGGTGAGCGAGAGGGCATGGTGAAGGTCAGCTCTGGCTTTCCTCTGGGGAAAAACTCGGTTGTTTCCCTCTAAACACTCCAGGATGATGAAATGTTTTAGTCCAGGAGTGCCAGGAGCCTGCCTGAGGAGAGCAGCCCAGCAGCCATGCTTCCCTCCAGGGCTGCTTCCCCTCGGCCACCACTGCCCTGCTGGGAGCACTGGTGTAGGGGAGAGCAGGAGCCCCAGGCACCACGCCCTTGGCCCAGTAAAATGCCTTTCAGGCCTGCCTTCCTCTTGTCTCCAGGGGCTTGGAAAAGCTAAGGATATATCCCGAAATTGCCAGCTCTACAATGCTGGCAGGCTTGCACAGCTCACAGAGATTTTTCCTCTGCCCTTTCTGTCAGTGGGAACCCCCCAGTGGGTAATGACCACGCGGAACGAGGAGTGTTTATGGGCCAGATCCGTTTACACTATCACTTCTCATGGAATGAGACATGAGACTGGGTGGTGGTTCCCACTTCTCCTCCTGTGCCAGATGGCTCCCCAGGGGAGCATTTCTGTCCTGCCCAACTGCTACAGCTTACAGGGTCTTTATCTGGTGGGCTGGAGACCTCCTGCCCAGCAAGGAGCTGTCACACTGTGGGTAACGTTGTCCTGATTCGATAAGAGGGAAGCAGAGGCAGTGAGATAGTGCTCAGCTATAGGAATTGTCCTCCCATTTGCATGCCTGTGTAATCCCATTTCGCTGCCAGTCCTGCTGTAACCGTTCTGCTCTCCTTTACCGGAGATCTCTGTTTAACCCTTTCCTGAAATGTCAGCTTCACTTCTGTCCTTCCAGAAAGCAATACACAGATCTCAGCTGTTGACTGAGGGTGTCAGGAGTCCCCGTTAGCATCAATATCATCCAGTTCCTTGATAAACAAACATATAATACATTTTTTTAAAACCCACAGTAAGTACTATTTAGAATACCAGTGCTTTAGTTTTAAACAAAACCCATTCAAGCAGTAAATCCATTGGCTTTTCTCATACAATATTTCCCCCTCGTTACCATCACACATCTTGGTAGTGAAAGGTCACATCACAGCACTTGCACTTCTGTACTTCAGTACACAGAGAAACATAGTCCTCTCAGAGGTGATTTTCTTGTCTTTGTACTGTAACTACAATTTGTATTGTAGACCTGAATTTCTTAGGCTTGGAAAAGAAGAATATCACCTTATTTGTTACCCAAACACTTCAAAACCCCTTCAGCAAGCAGTCTGGGTATCTCCACAGCCAGCAATATTTTCCTGTTATGACTTGACAAGCCTCTTCAGCTGCAATGAAACTCCTCTGGGGTTCTGCTTTTGCACCTACACTAATACTAACTCATTTGGCCAATTAGTGCACACACCTAAATTTAATTTCTAAGTTTATAACCTCTCTCCAGGCTGAGACACCTGGCTGTCTCAGCAGAGCTGTAGTCAATGAAGAGGGGACACATTCACCTGATAAGTTTTCTGAATTGAATGAACTTTGCTAGAAATTGGAGACTTTCTTTACTTGGGCCCTCCTGTATGAATTGTCCTGGATACCATATAGTCAAATAAAAATGCATCTTTGTTTTCGTATGGTTTCTCTCCCTTGATTTTGCATCTCCCATCACAACTGAGGTGTGAGGAAAGTGGATTGTTCCTCCGGTTTTTATATTGCAGAATGATGTAATTTAGAAATCACCTTGGGAGATCTCACCCACACCCCACTCACAGCAGATAATGTCCAACTTAGTAGCTAACTGGAATTTTCGAGGTTCCAGATGGTGTTCACTGCCTTTTGCTGTGTACCTCTGAAAAGAGTCTGGCTCCTTCTTCCTTCTCCCCTGCCCCTGAGTAGCTGTAGACAGCAGCAAGAGCCCTGACAGCCATCCCTCGCCGAGCTGGGCAGGCCCCTCTCGGCCTCTCCGCATCCAAGTGCACCAGCCTCCAACCATCTTGGTGGCCCACACTGGGCATAATTCAGTGTATAAAGGTTTGTCTTGACCTGGGCAGTCCAAAAGTGGACATGGTACTCCCAGTGTACGTAATTCTGAATAAAGGTTAATCACTGCTTTCCTCAAAACATAAAAAAATGCCTCAAATAGTGGGAGCAAAATCAGCCACAGAAGTTGTGTCGTTTCTGGGGTCCTGGCTCACTTGCTGATGGGGTCATCGTAAACAAGAATTTTCAAATCAAAGCAACCTCTTCTTTTCCTGTCTTCAGCTGAGGCTTTAAGCCAAGCATCTGGGAGCTTCTCTTCAGTGGGAGAAATCTGCTTGGAAGCCACCTTTTCATGCCCAATGTCTCCTGACAATTCAGAAGAGGATTCATTACAAAGGGTAGAGGAAATCAGCTGCTCTTAACTTTCATTTCTGTACTTTATTTGTCCACAAAACCCAAAGCAAGACTCTTTTTTAATGTCTTGGCAGCAAGGAAGAGAAAGCATTTAGCCCAGATGCTGTGTTCTGTGTACATTATTTTATATCACTTGCATTAATAATGTCATTATAATAAAGTACAAAGAAGAAATTTGGTCTGCTTTGCTCTCCCCTGAAGGGAATGCATTTCTTTCTCTGCCAAGTGAACCACCCAGCATCTCACAAGCATATGGTCTCTTAGGTGTAAGCGATGCTCACCTGTTTTATTATCTTTAGCAGGAAGGAACTAAATATATAACAGATGCTCAAGTACTCTGAAATGAATGTATTGTGCAAACAGAACTGTCATCTCAGCCCTTGCAGTCACATTTTTCACCTGTTGTATGCTTGTTTATCTGTAGTTTGTTTTGTCAATGCGCAAAATGTTTTTTTAAATGCTTGGAAAACTCACAGTTTCAGAGCTGGGCGAGTGTCTTATGTCTTCAAAGGTGGCACCTTCATATCTAGACTATTTAATATCTGCTTAAAACTCAAGTAAATGTATTCCACTCCCTCCCCCACCCCCATTTTTTAAAAATATGTTTTTAAATTTTGCTAAATTTGTGCTTGGTAATAGACGGTTTGGCAGAAAAAAGGTGTTTAATCTTCAGACAGCAGAAGACTTAGTCTTTTTTTGTTTTGCTTGGAATGGATCCAAATATGAAGTCTGGACCTGAATTTGAATTCCTTGCATTTCAGATGTTTTCAGATCAGACTTCAGGTTTAGACCATCACAAAGCTCAAACCTAAATATACATTCTGGCTCCTGACTCAGGTTTTTCTTTCTTCTCTCCCCATCGCTTTCACCAAGTAGGGTTTGGATTAGGATTTTTCCCACTCTCATGTTCCTCTTTGCTGAACTAAATCTGTGTCATGTCAGCAAGTGAGCCAGGTCCTCAGCCCAGGGCCTTCAACAGGTCTTGCATGTAAGCAATTTTCCGGTCTTATTAAATGTCTTATTTTCATAACAGGAGAAGAGGAAGGTTTGCCCCAGCCTTTAGGGCCATGGTTTTTATGCATCTGTCTGTTAGGTGATTTGTACTACCACCCTTTTGGCACAGAGAAACGAGAAGCTAGCACTTGTGTCCTCCTGGGCATTGCTTCTCAAGGTCTCCTCCGCCGCTGGGATGTCAGCATGAAAACAGCACCCATCCTCTCCTCCATTTCTTGGTTGCCTCATGTTCATGGCTGTCAGCCATGCTGTGCACAATGTATGACACGTGAACAGCAGAATTCACCTGCCCCAGAGCTTTTCTTGTGCAACCCAAGGGACGGGAGGTTTGTGTTGTCTCCATTTGTATAAAGCTGTGATGGAAGTGGTGGGTCCATGGCCACTTTGCTTGGTGTGAAGGTGCTCTTGTTGCACTGTTAATTTCAGCACAAGGATGCAAACAACCACATGGCAAAGCTGTGGCTCAGTGATGAACTCTTGGGAGATTCTGTGCTGCCAAGCAACCCAGGACGTGTCTGGTGGGCTCCTGAGCTGCTCCACAACTCACATGTAGGGCAAAATCTCTGTCCAGATGCCCAATATAAACTGAGTGAAGGCAGTAGAGATTTGCTGATATTCAGCAGTTTTAGCCTTTATTCTCTCTGTAGAATGTTTGAAGGCCTCTCTCCCCAGTGCAGCCAAGTCAGAAGGACCAGCTTTCCCCTATTTGAGGCACTTCATTGTGATGGTTAGACGGATGGAAGAAAGAAGCTCACACTCAGGGCAATCTGCCTCAGAGCTGCCATACTTGACTTGCTGAGTGAGTTTTCGGTCTCTGATCCACTCAGGCTCCAACTCTCCAGCCTTGTCCTGTATTGTGATGCAAAAGAAGTGGCTTCAGCTAGGGGGACTGGAAGAGCCACCTTGCCCTCAGCTCAGACCCTTACTGCAAGAGCACCTAGGGCTGGCAGGGGAATGCCTGAAGCCACCACAGCCAGGGAGAACTGTACCTCTGCCTCCTACCTCATCAGGCAATGTGCCATTGTAGGATTTATAAAAGGCTGCAGACAGCTCTGCCTGAGGGGAACAGGCTCTGTAGCTCCAAGGGTGTGAATCTCAGATAGAGATAAGCCACTGCTCTTGCTTCAGGACTTCTATGTTTTCTGGGTACATGGGCCAGTGCACAAGACAGATCTGAGTGTTTCCTAATTGCTGTGCAGGGTTATTCCTTACCCTGCAGCTTGGTTTTCATCACTCCTTGTTCAGAGGTGCTTGACTCCCTGCAGTCGTACAGTGTGCGGAGAGCTTAGGGACATGACTCAGGGCGACGACTTCTGATCGGCAGATAAGGTCTTAAAAACCCTTCTTGTGCTTCTTGCCCCGAGAGATGTGTAGTGAGAGCGTGGTGTTAGCAGAGGGTCACTTCTCATGCTCACATGCGCCTGACCTGTAGCTGGCTGGCACTCTGCACCAACACACACTGGGGTAATTTTTAAGCTCTGCAGCAATTTTTTGTGAGCTGTTCAAAGGCTTCAATCTGCTCCCAGGGCACTGCTCCCAGGCACTGCGCAGCTGTGTTAGCTGACTTGCCTCTCCTTGTGTGCTGTGGTTGGGACACTTAGTCCTCAGCAGAAGAGGAGGTGCCCGAGCCCCTTCCTGTCCAGCTCACAAGGGAAATGACACCTCACCTCCTTCTCCAGGCACCCACCAGCTCGATCAGCTCCCGGAAAGGGTACAAATGCAGCTCTGCACCTGCAGGAGCACTGAAGCAGCACTCAGATATAGTGTCTTCATTGGGGAAGAGGAAAGACTTGCTAACATTAGCACACTCACAGTATGACTTCCTACTCTTTAGCTGCTCCAGCATCTGCCTTACCTTCAGTAGGATTAGCCGGAAAGCCAAAGTGAGCAGAGGCTGACTTTTGACATGAGAGAGTGTGGTTTCTTCATCCCAGACTTTCTCCTGCTTTACTGTGTTCATTTGTATGACACCCAGTTCCTGCTACCAAACCATGCCAACCTCATTGTATAAAGTAACAGCTTCCAGGATCAGTCCCTGCTGCCCCTCACATGAGTGACCAGGTGTCTGGAGGGCTCAGAGGCACAGGTCCTGTGGCTGCACAAGCACAGTTTGCAGGGATAAAGCAGGGACTGTGTCCCTGCAGAGCCCTGCTTTGGGGCTCCCTGTGGTCAGGCAGGCCTGGATGTCTGGTGAGGTCCTCTAAACAGTGGGCAAAGAGCCTAAATTTTAATTTGATGTGGGACAAATCACGACTTAGATAATGGAAGTTTCTCTGTTTAAACAAAAAGGATTCTGTCTTGCTTATTTATATATTCTTTTTTCATAGTCTAAGAATACCTAGAAGGAACACAATGGCTGTCCAAATCCTCATGCCTTGAAATACTTTCAGGATGAGATACTACAGAAAGTCTCACATTGGCAATAAAATATTTTTAGAAGCCAGAAAAATCTTTGGAAGGTAAATGAGGATAATTCTGTGTGTTTGTTTATTTCATGAAGAACATATCTAAGAAAACCTCACCTTTACAAAACTGTTATGATATACCACTGTCATGGGTAGTTAAGCTTCAGCCAATTTCTTTCCATTCTGCAACTTCCAGGCATGCATGAGGTGGCAGAAATTCCCACCTGTCTTGACACCTGTTGTTCAACTATTTCAAGTGGGATCTCTCATGGATCTTTTGTTTACAGCTTCATTAAAGGCAAGGCACTCTGAACCCCACTTGATTTTGAAGAACACATGACATCTTGCTGCAGTGACATCTCCAGCATGAGAGTTGTTTACTTGTTCACTGAAAGATCAAAACTGTAGAAAATTGAGAATATTTGCAAAGCGCAGTATGCTGTGGCTGAATATGATTTCAATGTGTATTTATATATTCAAGTAACAATGACCTAAGTTAATTTGACCCTCATTCTCATCTAGAATCTCCTGTGTTTTTCCACATGTAGGTTTTTGTGGCTATTATTTAAACTAAGGCCAACGTTGGTAAACACAGGTTTGAATACCGGCCAAATTATCGCTAAATACAACTCTCTGCTAATTCTGAGCAGCTGCACCTTGCTCTTTCCTGTGTTGGCCTGCTCTGATCTACTGGCCTGAGAACAATTCCATGAACAAGGAGTAAGTCTTAGCACCAGGGAGGTTTTGGAAGCAGAGCTTGGCCACTGCAGCGCGTAGCACCCTCTCGTGGGAGCTGGCCCTGCTCCTCCACCCCCTTCACTCAGAGTGATGCAAGCATCTTTTTTGTTGCAAACCTGGAGGCTGATTTTTCAACGATAGCATGTCTGATTTCCAAAATCCATTATGGTGCACCTGCAGATGTCAGTATAGCCTAAAAAATATATACTTTAATAAAGGGCTCCTAATTAGTGAAGGCTAAGCCATTCATACAAATCTCATGACCTCAGTCTAGACTTGGGGTTTCTGTAAGAGAAAAGGCTCCTACAGGAAGTGTCCATATGCTTCAGTCCACAAAATCAAGATAACTGAAAGGAGACAAAAGGAGCAGAGGCTGGAGAAAGTGGCTTGCACAGCACAGGTAGGAAAGTGTTGGGCTTTTTAGTTTGTGCAGCAGTGGCTGTGGCTCTGGAAAATGCGGCCTTGACTTCACTTAGAGGTGAAGCAGCTGCCCATCAGTGCACCTAGAATTTCTCTTTTGCCCGTATTTCTAAAAGAACCACTTGCTGAAATAGTGTTTCAGGACAGATTATTTGCTTTTGGAACCCATGCCCACCTGTTTCAGCCGGGGCTGTTAGCCCAATATAACATTTGCAGATAAAATATCGGCATTTTGCAATCATCTTTGTGTAATTGCAGGAGGTTAAAAGTGGGCCGTTGGGTGAGAAGCTGGAGCCTTTTTATTTCGTATGATTTCTGCCTTGGAGAAAAAGGCAATTACAGAGGTCAGATTTCCTGCTATGATCTGAATTTTTTAGAATAATAATGAAGATGGGATGGTTATTCTCAGTTTGTTTCTCATGAAGTTAATCTGTGCTCAAGGACACTTCCTACCTTGTGAGCTGATGTCTGTATATCACAAGTTCAATCCCAGTAGGGGCTATTTGCTTGAGAGTTGGACTTGGTGGTCCCTTCCAACTCAGAATATTCTGTGTTTCTGTGGACATAGCGGCCTTGCTGCTGCCAGGGAGGACAGACCACTTTGCAGAAGGGTTGAGGAGGCACTTGCTGGCTTTCCCCTGCAGGCTCTGAGGTGGGCTAAGCTGAGTTAGCTCTGTAGTGTAAAGCTATATGCACTTCCATAATGATTTTGCAGCCTATCTGAGGTAACCTTCCTTGGAACTGAGTAGGAGATGAATGCCAAACAGCTTTCCTATAAGGGACTTCACACTAAGCCTTTTAGGAGCCTGGCTTATGGCAAATACCGTGGGGATATAACACAGCAGCAAACAGCCTGTGCAAAGAGCTGGCACAACTCAAGTGTGGTGTCTCTGGAGATTACTCAGAGGAAAAGCAGCACATCTGGCTGAGCCCATGGCTAAACAAGGAAGTGCCTATATGTGCATGTGTCACTTTTCCTCTTCCCCCCAAAACCAAGGGGGATTTCTTCTTGGGTTTTTTTGTTGTTCTTGTTGTTTAAAGGTTGGAGGGTTGCAAAAATCGGTGTCAGCTAGTGCCTAAATGCTGCCAGCAGCCTGCACACCAGCACGTGGCCTTCGTGCCCATGAAAATCAGTGCAGGGATGTCTGGTAAAGGTTTGCCTCCTGCATTAACTCCGTCCTGTGCCAATTGCCTGGGTTTGGCTAAATAGTACCCCATGAAAATATGTGACTAACAAATGCCTGTATGTCCTGTATACAGAGTTTTGTGTCATGGGCCTTGGACTGAGTTCGCCTGAGGCTTTTTCCAGGACAGACATTGCAAGTACTTGGTCAGGGTCTAAAATTATGCCAGGAGATCTCTAGGCAGGTGCAGACACAGAACAAATGGACCCACACAAACCTAGAAGAGTGCAGGAGAAGAGGACATGGATGTGACTTCTCTCCCAGGTGGGTGCTGTGGTGCTGCCCCTGGTGTGATGCCCCGACAGAGGCGTGCCTGGGGAGGAGTGATGCTCCCAGGTGCGGGTGCTATGCTGGCAGCCTGCACTGCACCACCATCTGCTCCAGCCTAGAGGAGCTCCATGCCTGTTTGTTGATTAGCTTATCCCCTTAATCTGTATGTTTCAATCCAATAAACCAGTACATGCAGGAGCCAAGTACAGCAGAGGAATGAAACAAAAGCTGTTTATTCTACCCAAAACAGTCTCACCAAGAAGTTTAAAGCTGACAGCACAACAGCAAACAACCAGTTTCTTTGGCTCTGAGAGTTTGCCCTAAGCCAAACAGAGCTAACAGAAGTCCTCCAAGACTGGGTTTGTTTTCTGCTTTGGTTATCACCTGTTCATAGGATAGAGAGAAAAACTTTGCAGTTCCTTCTGCTAATCTCTCTCCCCTGATGTGGGAGGATACTACTCCTTGCTGCCCTCAGGCTGAGTTGAAAAATAAAGAAATCACTGGAGAAACAAGAATCTGACTGAGTATGACTTGTCTTGCTTGTCTTGTCTTGATCTAATTCAGATCTCCTGGGTTTGTCTATAAATAATATTGAGGTATACACCAGACCCAGTATACAGGTGAAGCCCTAGGTCTAGATAGAAAAGCAACCCCTTTTCTCTCTCCTAGGACGTGTTGCATCACCAGTCAGACTGTTCTTGTTAAGAGTTTCTGAGGTTGTGACAAACTGGGGACCCACAGAATCTTTGTGCCTGGGGTTGGGGAAGCAGAGGATGTCAGGGGAGGCTGAAACACCAGCTGCTTGATGCTCTGAAAGTGTCGTTTTCCCTCCCTGATCCCGAGTGAAGCAGTCAGGGCTGCACCTGCAACAGAAGCAACAACTTTTCAGGAGCCATCTCAAATCTATCTGTTAGGATAAGCTGTGTCTGAGTTGGCCAGTGACCTGTGGGTGGTGGCCAGTAGTACCTGCTGAGAAGAGGAATATGGTGGATCTATCTATACTGTAAGTGCCGCTTATTAGTTTCTACCTGTTATTCTCTGTATTTGGAATTTTCCTTGATGCCCTCAGTAAACTTCAGTTAAGTGACAGACCCTGAAATAACCTCTTTTTTTCTGCCAAGTGACACAATTTAATGAACAGCGGTGGTGCTTAAAAGTCGAGTTTTGCTGGAAGTGCAACAAATTAAAGACAAAAGGGTGCTAAGTCGTGGTGTGGCCTTGTGTTCCTAGGAAGGGTGTGCGATGCTGAGCTGCCTCACCCCATCTGCTCTCTGGTGGCTCAGATCCTGCCTGAACCTCTGGCAGCTCTAGATCCCACAGCTCTTGCAGGCAAACCTTCAAGCAGCAGCGTTGCAGGCAGGCGAGAGTGAGAGTCCCAGCGGAGCACTTCCCAGCACGGGAAAAATGCGTGAAAGAGAAAGTTCTAACTGCAGTGCTTCCCTCCTATTAGGTTTTCAAATAACAGATGTTTCCCTCTGACATTTCACAAAAACTTCTCTGTGAGGTTTTCATTGCTTTCCAGACACTTTCCAGTTGAAAGAAACTTATAAAATTGCCTACTGTTTAACACCTGTTTAATATCAAGGCGAGTGGAAACTCACAAAGCCTGTGCTAGCACTGAAGGGCCTCTCTCTAAACGTGTCACTTCCAGTTTCAGCTCCTGCCATTCTGTGAACCAGGACATGGTGGTGTCTTTGATCTCAGAGTGATGGAGGGAGCGTAGGGATGTGTGCAAATACGGAGATTTTCAGGAGCACAAATTTGCTATAGTGAGTATTCTGGCTGTGCCCGTATGCACCTGTAGCAACAGTCAGTCAGAAGTTTCGGGGAAATTTCATAGCAGGTAGCTGTGGAATAACTTTCCCAAGCCTTGTCACTCAAAACATGTTTACGTCTTGAATATATCAGCTTAAATACCATGAATGAAGTGGCCTCTTATTTCTTTAATGATATAAATATACAGCAAGTTAAGTTGAAGGTTTTTGTCACAGCAGGCCTGTGAGTTTGTGGGTTATGCTGCAGGGAACAGAAAAGCACCACGTTTTCAACAAAGTACAGTACTGGCATAAGGGCAGAATGATGCTGTAATTGCTGTAGCCTGCTTTGTGCTCCACTCATGCTTATTGACCCTTCCCATCTCCTTTTGGCTTCTGCTTTTTTCCTTCTTTGTAACCAGCCCTTGCCCATCGTGATCTCCTTCTATTGCTGCATCATAGGTACTAAATTCTAAGGCAAAACATCTGAGAGCCTTTCTTTGAAAACCTGTGCCTGAAGAGAATTCTTTTACGCTAACATAGTTTCAAAAAGCACCAATATGTAGGAGAAGGTCAAACTGTTCTTTGAACAGCCCTTTTCTTTGGACATGTTAATTTTCTTTTGAAGTCATTGAATCCACAACCCTATTACTCACAATCTTTCTCCTGCCCAGTGTAATATTCTTTCCCGAGTGAGGGTTTGTGTATGTGCAGTGGGCAGTTTGTGGTGTCAAATCGTAGTCAATGCAAATTTTCATGGGTTTTGTATTTCCCTTATGCTGACACCTAACTGTCTTTCTCTTATAAATCAGCTAACAGGTGGTAGGATGCTCAGTGGAGGTCTCTTCAGCAAGCCATTCTTCAGACTCTTCCAAAACACCTGGAAGAGGCAGCAAGAGAGTAACAAAGTCCCAAGGCTCTCTGTTTAAAACTTGTAGTGTTGGGGTTTTTGCAAATTCACCCCATGCCTAAATATGTCAAGACACTGAAAAACACAGGCTTAAATTCCAACCAGACTTTGCTGAGGTTCCCAGTGGTCTCCAGACTGCAAGCACCAGTGACGTCTTGCCCAGCTGGGAGCTGAAAAACTTGATCTGCTGCATACCTGCTCCCAAGGCTTTTAGGGAGTTCTCTGACAACCTGCCACATCTAGACACAGTAAGATGAGCTGAGGATAGCTTAGGGTAAACTTCCACTTTCCTCTTCCCTTATTTGGGCTTACTGCACAGTCTTAACTCTGCTAATGGCTTTCTTTGGCTTGGCAGATTGCTGCGAGCTGCACCATGCTGGGATGACATTTTAATATTAATCTCAGTGAAAGACCAATATAGGGCTTCATGTGTTTTCTGAGATGTTCCCAGCATCTGTTAACAATTTGGGCATGAATGTTCGTTTTGCTTTGCCAGTGGTTACAGCTGCTATTCCAGTAGTCAATAAACTTGTGATAGGAAGGGAGGAGGCTGGACACTCAACGCCTGCCAGCCACCAAAGAAGCAGTTGCAGAGTGGGTTTTATTGCCCTCTGCTCCTGCTTCTTCACAAGAACATAAAGCCTAAGTGTTCAAAACATTCTAGGAAGTGCAAGGCTTCCTCTGAATGTCGGGAAACACTGAAGGTGACCACGCGCTGGCACAGGGTGCCCAGGCATGTGGTGGAGTCTCTGTCATTGGAGATATTCAAAAGCCCTACGGACATGGTCCTGGGCATCCTCCTCTAGGTGTCCCTGGTTGACCTCCAGAAGTCCCCTACAACCTTATCTCTTCAGTGATTCTGTGGTTCTGACTGTTTCCATCAGGGCAAAGTTCCAGAGACACTACAGCCACAGATGACAGGAGTGGTGGCACTGACTGCCCATTTGCCCGACAAGGCTCCTGTAGTTCTTCTGTGGCTCTTGAGCAACCTGCTGCTGGAGTTACAGCCCTGGCAGGAAAACTCGTGATGGCACTGACATGGCTGGCATTTCCAGAGCAGCTCGAGTTACATGTGCCAGCCTGGGGTCAGACACAGGGCGGACGTTCAGGAATGTCCCTCTGGGTCTGTGTGTTTTGGTGCAGCCTGTAATTTTTTGTTCCTTTCTAATTTTTGCAGCGTGAAGAAGCAAACATGGAAAATCTTGTTTCAATGCCCAGTTTGTTGTAAAAGATCAGGCATGTCAAGGCTGTGTAGCTGTAGTTCTTTGGAGAGCTGTTAACAGCCTGGAGGAATCTGTGCTGTGTTAGAGGTTTGCCCTGCTCCTTCGCAAAGCTCTTCCTTCTGCAAACTGCTGGAATTAATAGAGAAAAATAGGAAAGGAGCCTTATTAACAAGAAGCACTACAGGGTATTTTTTCCTTTGTAGACTTTCTATAAGCACCTTTTTGTTAGTTGTATGACATTTCCTCATGTGACTCCCGAGCATTCCTTCACCCAGCCCAGATGGCTCCCTCTGGCCACCTTGCACCTGGAGACTGTGGCCCCACCATCCAGCTTCTGCTGGCTCTGCTCAGCGTGCATGTGCCTGACAGTTCAGACAGTGGCTTTGGCAGAGTTTTGTACCTTCTGACCCCTTCTTGGACACCAATTTCTGCAGCAGCCATGGTCTCAGTAAGCTCTAAGTGCACCACAGTGTCCTACCTCACACAGGTGAGCTGCGGCTGCGCTCACAGTCCGTGCAATCCTCCATCCTCCCATCATCAATGCATGAGTTGCAGGGTGGAGAGTCTGGGGATTTTTTACCAACTTGTCTTATCTGCAGAAAAATTCTGAGTTGCTCTCTCGTCCTGCCCTGGAGATGAATTTTTTCCTTGATGAGGGTATTTTTGTCTTGTTTTCATTTTTTTATTGCCTTGTTATTTTCACTCCTTGCTTTACTTTTACAGAAGCTTTTGCCGGGCCTGGTTTCCAGATGGCTCAGGGGAGAAACTCCTGCTGATGCTGTCTCTCACCCCTTTCAGCATTCCCCACCCTGAGCTTTAGCCTGATGGGCTTATCTCCTTTTTACCCTGTGTCCTGGTAATGTGATATTATAGACAATCCATGACAGAGCCCAGCCAAGATGAGCTCATGCCAATTACACAAGCTTTTTCTATAAAGACATCATCTTGCTCTTTTAAGCAACTCTGTTATTTGAACTAGTGTGTAAATCTTGACAATGCTGTGTGGAGTAATAAATAATTAAACAATCCTTTTGACAAACAATAAAGACATACCTCTGACGTTTTTGGTTATATGAACGTGTTTCTTGTAAAAGCTTTATTTTGCATACTCTAAATACAGTGAATATTAATTTCTCCAATGGGTCCATTACAGTGGGAATCTTCATCTTCATGTGCTATCTGCACAGCTGCAAGTAGGATCATTGAGTCAAGAAATGAATTTAAGTGACCTCTAAAATTAAGGTTGCTAAAATAACTTTAGTCTGGTCCTTTGCCTCACAGCGTTTTTGCCCGGCAGGGGGAGGTGTGGAAAGCTCAGCTGGCATCTCATGGCCCCTCAGCTGGAGCGTGTTCAGTGCAAAGATATTTTAGCTGGCAAACTCCAGCTGGAATTTATTGTCCATGTGCAGTCTGAAAGTTTTCACAGATTCAAAAATTGGCCAAATTTGGTCAAGCTGCGTGGAAATTACAAAATCCCATCACTAACATGAGATGTCTCAGCAAGTGTCTAAATTTCTGCCTTGAGCAATGGATGTGCTAAAGCTCCCCAGTGAAGGTCTGTCACCTAAGGGTCTTCCCCTGAGCTCCTTCTGAGGTTTCTCTGAGCAGGTTTTGTGACAGTGCCTTTCAAAGATTGCAAACCAAAGTAGAAACCCCACACAGCAAACATGGTCGAACTTTTCTGCTTTTGAGGGATTTATAATCCACTGGAAAATGGTCTCGTGTTAAAGAACTTTGGATGCCTAAAGTGTTCATAATTATAAATGCTGAAATGCCTTGGGAAAGGCCTGGAGGAAGGTGAGTGATTCTTGCTGAATGGTGGGAAACATAAAATGCAAGGTGAGGAGAAAGAAATGGAAGGAGATAGAGAAAAGAGGGAATTATAGGGGGATCTAGAGGTAAAGGCAAATTGTAGCCTTTACAAGGTAGGAGAAAACCCCAAATGTGTGCCAATGGTTGAACTGGGATGAAACACCCCTCAGCACCTTGCCTAATCATGTCCTGCTCCCAAGTCATGGAAACACACAGCTAGTGCCAGGTACTGTGACCTTAAAGCAGCATTTACATCCTCTGGTGCAAAGCCTTTTTAAAGTCCTTTGTGTAAGCAGAAGCTGCTTTCAACCACCTTCTGACCAGAGAGCTGCTCTTTGGTCCAAGCGAGATTCTTCCTCAGTGAGGTTGAGCTGGGTTGCAGAGAAGATGCTCTGTGGGTGAGACTTGAACACACTTCACAAGCGTTGTCTGTGCCTCTGGCACACTCCTTTTTCCTTGCTTGCTTGCTTGGTTTGTCATATCCCACAGCACACAGGTCTCATTCCCTCTTCTCCTCCCTGCCAGCTGCTATCGTTTTGATGTGTCGTCAAATACCCGTGTGAGGACTGGTGGAAGATGGTGGTGCAGTGCTGACTGGAGCAGAGGGAGCTGCACAAACAAACTGCTTTCTGCCTGAAAGAGTCTGACCAGCAGTAGTCAAGCCAGTGCTTGTCCCTGTCCCACACTGAACGCTCATCTGCTTGGCTCTGTGCAGGGTATGGGTGTCACCAGAGATCTCTGTTAGGGGTCAAGAAGAGGACCAGGAGCTCATGGAAGCTGCAGGGAGAGGCAGCATGAGCCTCAAGGGGTCCTTTTGGAACAGGATGCAGCATCTGAGATGCTTCCCTGTGTGAACCACTTCATAGTGCTGGTCTCTGCTGACTCGCAGAGATGAGGCTGTACCTTATTTCAAGCTGCTCTGCTCTCTTAGGCTGCCTTTCAAATATCTTTCTTGCAAAGATGAAAGGTGCTAAGTAGGTCTTATAGCTACTTCTCAGACTCCACTCTCTCTTATATATTAACCCAATAACATGTAAAATGATAGACAGGAGTTCTCTGGAGATGTCATACAAAGCGTTCGTTTTAAAACAAACAAAAACTAATCCTGTTTTCAGAATGAAACTGTTATAATTCACAGTACCTCTGTCCCCAGTACCAAAAGGCCTAACTTAGGGGGAGATTTAAGACCAAAGAGTGTTTAAGTACAAAGATGTTAGAGGAGCAGAATGTAGATCCAGACTGCATGGCCACCTGGACCTGGAATCGAGGCTTGGGAGGGATGGAAATCTCAGAAATGGGTAGCTGCACAGACTTCATGAGCATGAAGATGCTTTTCTCACTTTCTGAGTTTTGAGGCCTATAAAGTATACAAGAATTTTAAAATAGTGCTTTGGAGCCAACACACCATTTTATTAGCTAACCAGCTGGGATGAGTGGTGGTTGTTTATGACCTTAATGAATCTATACCTCAAGACAGGATAACTACATGTGAAGTTTAATTAAGATTTGCAGAGGACATTCTGCTCCCATCCCCCCAAGCTGCTGGTACAACATTGGAGGGAGGTCGAGGCCTTGCTGCTGAGCACATGTGATGAAGGTGCAGAGGGTAGCTCCCATCCGAGAGCAGCATCAGCAGCAACAACATGCTCAAATCATCCCCATGGGCCTGTAAATGTGTTTACATCAGCACCAAGGCTGTGGACAAGGTAGCCAGTCCAACACAAACCTTTTGGCATCAGCCAAGGGCAACTTCTAAAAAATAGAAATTGTCTGCACACTGCTTTTATGCACTTACACATCATCATGTGCCAAAAGGAGAAAGGGGAGAATTTTTGAAACGTTCTCTACTTTTCTGTGTTTGCTCTGGGAATAGATAAATATTTCACATTAACTATGTTCGCCTGCCAGTTTTTGTCGTGAGAGCACTATCTCCGAATTGTAGAGCCTGTGAATTATAGTGGTAAATGCTGTATTGCTTTGACCTTTTGAAATGTCTCCAGCATGACTGGCTGCCTGTCCTCCCCTTCCCCCAGAGGTCAGGCAGGTTGTAAATATAGGCGAAATGGAATAGCCAGATAATCAAATTGAACCTATTTCACTGCAGTGCGGTGCAATCACAGCACAGTGAAATTCCATCAGCATTGGAGGCTGCGTTTCGAGTGCCACGGAAATCGCTTTGTAACTGTCCACACAACCCGAGGAGCAGGGCTTGTCGTCTGCCACAGTGTAAGCTCTGCATTTTTAAGCCTTCTTTAGCAGAGAAAAAAAGAAATCCCAAAGCCGCATAAAAAAAGGGTAAGGAATAGGCTGACATTTAAAAAACCGCATCATCTGAAAAAATTACCTTGACATATAGGATAATTGATAAGTTATATTTGCCTTGTTGGTTGGTTGCTTTTCTTTTTTTTTTCTTTTAAAGACTCTAAAACGATTCCTCTGCTCCAGAGCAGATAACAGGATTGCTTGCTGCATCACCTGAGCATGCCTTCTTCAAAGAATGAGTACTTTAGTCATTATATTAGCAATAGCATTGAAGTACAGTGCATAAGCAGTGATACAAAGAGCACCGTAACTCTCGTTATTCATGAGGATGAAATTTAGGAGCAACATCCCTTGACCAAGCAAGACAAAAACCTGGAAGTTGAAATCTGTATAGATGTTTTTTCGGTAGTAGGAGCCAAGCACAGCACTATGCTTCTGTTTCTTGCAAGCCCAGAGATGTTAGCAGTGGGGTAGCAGAGCATAATTAATGTTTACTTACAATCAGCATCTTTCTGTGCCAGCAATCATGGCAGACTGAAACTAAGCAGGGGAACCAGAAACCCTGCTGCTTTCAGCTGTCTGGAACAATAATTACACAGTGCCACGGCACCTCTGGGAGTCTGGCACCATTTATCCTCCCTGACTCTCGGCGTTGGTTACCTGCCACAGAGCAATCCCCAAAGCAACCAATCCTCAACATCATTTTCATACAAAAGGTGGAGAGAATGATAATGGCTGTGCTATTGCTCTGCCTTCAGAAACCCGGACTGATGGCTTAATTGAGGTTAAAATAAGCTCCAATCAGAGAGGTAAAAACTTAACAGGGCTACTTAATCTTATATAAATACAAGAGAGATACAAGTGCATGAGGAGAGAATAATAACTGACTCTGGTGAGGTTTCTATGGAGAATAATCATTAGCCAAGCAGTGAACAGATTGGACTGGGAACAGGCTATTTAGCATTCATGCCCCGGTGGTAAAGGCTTTGAGCTGGAGCCTAATTTGAATTTTAGGGCTGGGTTTAAAAAGAAAAGAAAAGAAAAGGAAAAAATCCACCCTGTCTGGAGCAAAGCAGCATCAACCTAATTTTTGCCCTAGACTGGTGCCAAAGAAATTCAACTGACTTTTACTCTGTCACCTAAGTGCAGATTGTCTAGTACAAGGGAGAAGCAGGGCACCAAGGCATTCAGTTGTCTCAGGAGCAGGGTTTTGCCCTGCCCAGGGCAGTGTCCTCAGCCCAGTTTGTACCTCCCCCCTCTCTCCACACTCTTTGTAAGGCTGAGCAGGCAGCCCAGCCTGCCTGCCCTTCAGCAGCAGCACTGGGAATGCTACCAGAAAAACAAATGAAAAGAGAGTTTGTTTTTTGCTTTACATTTTCATTCTCAGAATAAATTCCCTTTTTAGAGCCTGAAATTGAAATACTTATTCTTTCGCAAATCACTGGAAAGGTTTGGCAAAACTCAGATGTTTTTATTTTTCAGGCTTGTAGATTGTTGCTTATCTGTTTTGGTAAGTTAAATTAGACGTCAGATTTCAGAAGTATTTGAAAACACTTCTTTCATGCAATGGCCCTTCAAATAGGAGCTATAATTTCAATCCTTTTCTGCTCTGTTTTTTTTTGGTTTTTTGTGTTTTTTTACCAGCTGCTTGCAAGGGTAGTTTCTGTTACAATTACTTTATTTTAAACAGGCTATGTGAAAAAATGCAATAACTAGCTGGAGATGTGCAGATCCTGCCGAAGTACGCTTTCTGGGCTCTGTTTTTCTTCATGTGTATCCCAGAGATGAAGTGATGCCTTTCCCAACCAGCAGCTCAGCTGACACAATCCCATACCAGCTGCAGCAGGACCTAGCCTCTAGATCTGTAGCTGGAGACAGATGAAGTTAAAAGCACGTATGATACTTCTGATTATATTTCAGAGTTTATTTATTTTAATGTAACTCGAGATTCGGTCTCTCCTGTTACTTTTTACTTAGTATTTAGGAAAGAATATCTTGTTATTATATAATTTCAAAAATATATTGCATACACCATGATAGAATCTGTGGTTTGAAGAGGCTTCTTCTGTTTACTTACTAGCTTTGCTTACACCTCCCCATTTTCCCGATCTTAGCTGGAAGTCCTTCAGCTTATGCTCATCAAGAGATAAAAATAAACTGTAGGCTGCATCTCAGTGTAGCTGGATGCTCCATTACTGTTGCGAAGTACAAGAGTCCTCAGGAAAGCAATGAAAAATTACCCCTCTCCAGGCAGTGAAAAACGTCAGGAGCCTCATGGTCTCTGAGGCCTTAGCAGAGAATAATTATGCTGTGAGCAGATTGCTCCGTGCCAGAGACCTTGCAGTGCTCTCAAAGGGAAGACTGTGAGACCCCTTTTAAAGGGACATCAGAGCCCTCACATGGCATTTTTTGGGAGAAAGCAGGTGAGGATAAAAACACCCTATTCCCAGACTGGCTGCCTTCACTGAGGTGAGTAGTCCTGTGCCTTCCAGGACTACTCAGAACCAGGAGAAAAGATAAATGTGATCCAACAGATAATTGGATGGGTGTTTTTAACAAACTGAACTGTGACCTTCATTCTGCCAGTAGCCAACCATTGAACAATAAAACAAACAGAAAAGGAGTGTGAGGTCTCAGGCAAGTAGAGAACTTGGCCTGGAAATTTTCCTGGAATATCCACTTGCTCCTGTGCTTGTAAGCATTCCCCATCCTCCCTAGGGCACTCTTCAGTCATAGAATCCAGCCCACCCTGGCCCAGGCTGTAGCTCCTGCTCGGGCCCATCGTGGTGAAGGCCAACCCAGAACTGTGCCCTGCTTGTTGTGCCTGGGGCTGGGGCCCTCCTGCCCACAGGGAGCTGCAGCCAGTGTCCAACCCAAGGAGCAGGATGAGAAGCAGGGATTTTTGCAGCCTGGTGGCATTCATGAGTGTGCTCTGCAGAGGAGACGTAATGAGGACGATGACCAGGACCAAGGATGACCGATGTGATCAGGTCAAGGCAATTCCGAAGTGATTTGTGCTTAATGGGTAACAGGGGCCAGAATTTGTTAGATATTTCACCTCCCTAGGAAAGGGTCTGACAGAGCCGAGTTCATTATCCTGGGGAAAGGTGACAGTGCTGTTCTGCCAGATTGAACAGGAGCAGGGTTAAGGTTGCAAAAAGAGGACTAGAGTCCTCCTAATTGTGTCTTCCCTCTCTTTTCGGTGCTTTAGCTATAAAATGTGTTTGTGCAAGACTGTGAGATGCTGCTGGTCAGCTTGGTGGAGACCAGAGCCTTGGGGGCGGGCAACAGCTTTGCCCAGGGTTTGTTTGCAGGGCAGGTGGGAGGGGGCCCAGATGGTGGGATCAAAGGAGCAGTAACTCAGTCACTGTGACTGCACCATCTGCTCTGCCCTGGGTAATAATTTCCAGCTCTTCCGACTTCACCCAGGATTTTGTGACTCGTTTAGGGACCACTTTGTGTGAATAAAAGGAGAAATGGAGGCTTTACTTCTCAGACCTTGAACTTTCTGTGAGGAAGGGGATTGGGCCATGTCTTCCACACAGCCATGCACTGTGGGGAAATCATTACTAGACCCCAAACTACCACTTAATGGCTTAACAGGGCTTAAATTGAAGGCTTTTCATGAGTTCTTGTAAATGGCAGGAAGTTCAGCTTTGCCATGTTCTTTCTGGTGTTGTAGGTGTAGTGCTGATCACCAGCTCACGTAAAATAGTAATAAACAGCAGCACCTCTGTACGTTCTTTTAATTTGTCAGCCAAATCCACTAGCCTAAGCCAAATGTGCTAGTACCTTATTTTTATTTTAATCTTGGTTCTGAATGTTCAGAGCCTTAATTTTTTTGTACGTGATTATGAGATGCTGAGACCCTTACAAAGTTAGATAGTTCATTGTCAAAACAAGCTTTGTCTTCAAAATAATAATCAAGCTAAATGTGTTTGGTGTTTCTGTGTCCAAAGCCTCTTCCAGCTGCCACAAGGTAGCTAACAGCACGGTCCTTCAACGTTGGCTTTCATGCCATGAGCAGAAAGGTAATTCCTCGTCTCTCCAGTACACAGCTGATGTGGCAGATCTTGCCCAGATGACCTGGCTCAGAGAAGTGGCAGGGCAAGGCAGGACAATGGGGCAGCTGTCATGGTTACCACGGTGGGAGACACAGAGGGAAGGGTGCTGACAGAAGGAGGGAAGGGGAACCCCAGAGTCTTCCCCATTTTGTGTCCCTGGCCCTGTCCAGGATGTTTGCGAGGCTTTGCGATGCTTTCTAGGGAGGCAACAACAGGTTGTGCCAGGGCTGCTGCTTTGGTGACAGCTCCCGAAAGCCTTTCTTCTTCTTCTTCTCTCTCCAAAGTCTGGTTTTGGGTGTTGGTGTGGTCCCTTTGCAATGCCCTGGTGACAGTGAGGGAGGCAGTTTGCCAGTGCTGCTTCAGGCTCCATTACCCTTGCGCATAGCCCAGCCCATGGAGCGACACTTTCTACCAGTGCTCTGGTCTCTGGAGCTTCAGAAAAGCTTTTATTCTCAAGGATAACAAGAGTTGCACTTACCTACCTGACTGCTGACATTACCTAAACTTGTTGTTCTGGAAAAGAGTCAGAGTAAACAGCTCCTCTTCCCAGACCTAGTGCAGATGCCCGTGATGGTTTTCCCTGATAACTAATGCCAGTTCTCTGCGCCAGCACTTCTGAGTAGATGTGTGATTTTTGGAGCACTTTGATATATCAGCTGTTAATGTGAGCTTTTGCTCCTCCCGAGGACATGTCCCTACAGATGTCAAGCAAAGTGATTTGCACATCAGCAGGGCTGTGAGTGCTGCCATGGGTGATGAGACAGGCTGGCTCAGCTGAACGGTGTTTGTTTAGGACAAAAATGGCACAGAAGCCTTTGGCTAGAAGAAGTGCTTTCATTTGTTATAGACATTGAATGGTCAAGCAGGAAAAAGGAAGCCAGTGGCTAAACGGGAGGCTACTGCCAATTCCATTCACAGATTCTGTAAAACCCGAGAGGACCGCTACAATGATAATGTCTGGCCTGCAACACGCCATGAGCCTTAGATCACAACCTAGCAAATGAGAAAGGCAGCAGGAAGGAAGGAAAGGCTCTAGTCCCCCAGCCCCTGCCTTGTACAGCATGGGCAGCGCTTCTGCCATCTGAGACTGATGCTGGCAGAGTGGAATTTGCCGTGCCACCAACAGCACTCAACATTTTGTTGTGCTGCATCCTGCCCTCATGTGCTCAGGCTTTCTTTTCATCTCAGGGATGCAAAGAAAGCCCAGAACGCATTAGGACAACCACCTGGGGAGTTAGTTATGATTTTTAAAAGCTAATGATGCCGCCCACTGTTCCATGTTTATAATAAACTGTCTTCTCCCCCTCTTAACTAAATTGTGTATATACAGGGTAAGAAGCTGTACCCAAGGGCCCTGAGCACTTAGCTTGTTGCACAGAGCTGCTGTTCTCCATAAACAGGAAAGGTGGACAGAAAGTTACTAGTTTTCATACATTTGAATGGGACAGGCTGGGAAGCTCAGGCAAAAGAAAGCGACGAGCATGATCCTGGCCTACAGCTGCAGTGTTTTAATGCAAACCTGGAGCTTGTGCAGTCCTCTTGGCAGCTGGCTCACAGCTCAGCCTGCACAAGCGATACGGATGAGAATTCAAAGGTTGCATGGAAACACATTGCTTTCCTTCAGCCCTGTGCCAAATGTAATACCTAATTGCTTAGCTTACGTACATTTCTGCAGTACAGGAGAGGAACAGGCACTCTGCAACACGGAGCAGCACTTGGCCTGCTTTAACTATTACTTGGAAAGGAACATTTTTTTAATTCTCTAGTCCATGCTTTTACGCTGATGGCTGCTTTGTGATGAAGTGTCTATGGCTGAGTGGCCCGTGCCTTAGCCTCCGCCAGGGAAGCAGAGCTCTGGGCAGAGCACAGCACATTCCAGCCCCCAGGATCCAGACTGTTGTACAAATAAGGAAGCAAAAGGTCCAAGCTGGGTTAGAGGAGGACTAGTATAGCAGTGAGAACAGCACTTCAGCTCTGAAACAGCTTTTTCATAGCGGGAAATACAGTGGCACCCTTCATCCTGCCCGAGGAGAGGCTTTACCTTCTGCACAACCATGTCTCAGTTTTTCTTCACAGAAGAAGGCAGCAGAGTTGAGCAGGTCACACGTGTGTGTTGGCAGAGGCCTTGTCAAGGACAGCACCCACAGAAGAGGCACCCAGTCACTCAGTGCTGGGGGAGAACATCCCTGCAGCAGGCGGGTGAGCTTGGTGTCAGCACTGTGCAGGTCAAGTGCCTGCAGCCCAGCCCAGGCTGATAGGAGAGTTTTCCCTGGAAAGGGGATTTTTCAGTTCTGTTCCTAGGTTTGTTACCTCCTTTACTGGAACAACTACCTAGTCAGGACACTTGCATGCAGGAAGCCACCAAGCCACCAACAGCTCAGCAGCATCACCCTCGTAGTAAAGGCAGAGAGCACTGGCACATCAGTGGCCAGGAAACACTGCCAGAGGTTTGAGTCCAGTTACTTGGCTGCAGCACCTGATGAACTAGAAAGGCTGATCAATGCCTGATATAAGAAATTACAACTTTTAATTACAGTATTTAATTTTTTAGATGGCAGCTGTTTCTTTCACACTATGAATTAACAAGCTATTCTGGACAGATTTGTACTGTGCATGCAGATCTAAACTAGTTGTGAAAATAGTTTAGCTTGGAGCTTTTTTTTTTTTTCTGCATACTCCCACTTTTGAGCTTCATTTGTTTCTTCTGGTGTGCTGAGGTTGTAAGAGAAAGGACCACCTGTGCTTCTTAGGATCTGGTGCCACAAGGGTTGGATCTTGGATGGGGCCCTCAGTGCCGCCAGAATAACACCACCAAACTGAGAACAAGTTTATTTTCATATTGCACAAGTGTTGGTTGAAGGGACATAGTTCCTGACTCTCATTAGCACTCAGGTGTTTGTGTCCAGGGAAGTTAGACACGAGTGCATCCCTGAGGAGCTGACACATAGAAGCCACTCCAGAAAAGATTGAGACAGGCAGGTACTGCTGTTTTGCAGAGTTACTTCACTCCTGTTTGCAGAACAAATTACCCCTAAAAAACATAGCCAGGCCTTCATCTGTATTGTAAGACATGCAAAGGAAGAAAAAGAGAAAATAAAAAGCAACTCCAACCCACACTCTTGGCAGCCTGGCTCTCTCTCAGGTCTCTGGCCTGGATTCCTGCAGTTCCAAGTGAATATTTCTTTGCTATCCTGCTTGTCCATCACACCTGCTTTGTCTGTTGCCTCCAGTGTTTTGCATTTACTTATTCCCACACGAAAGATCTCTCTCCCCTTCCCCAGCCAACTATATTTTAGTGTAATAAGCCGTAAGATGAGATTCTATGAGAAATAAAACCAACGCTATACCTGCTTGTTCCACTTTGCAGTTCTGAGTTTGCCGAATGCAACACAGATTTCTTTTATTTTTTTAAGGTAGCAGCTGAGTACCTTAACAAACTCGAATCTGTTTGGGGAAGTTGTAGGAAACTAATATTAGAGCGGCCATTTAATTCTCAAGGCAATAAAAAGGACTGAGAGGCCAAGTCGCCCCTGAATGTCTTTCATGTTGGTTTGTTACACAGTGCGAGCTTGTTTTACAAGTGCTCTGTTTACAAGAATGCTGGGGGAGCTGGAGAGGGGGGGGAATGTTCGTTTAAGTCCCACATTCACATAGGGCTACTTTTGTAAAGGCCTGATCCAGTCCTACCAGCTGCTTGCCCACAAAACTTCACAATTGTGGAGGCTAATTAAGATTCTTCAGAGGAGCTCTCCTCTCCCCAGCGGCTGCAGGCGGCCTCATCAGACATGCTGTCCCTCCCCCTGGGCCCGGCAGAATGCCCTACTGTGCCTGGCTTACGTTATGGCTTGTGTATGAATTAACCAATTGATTCTGAAAATATCACTACTTTAGGGCTAAATAAAGCTGTTCCCTTTAAGGGGAAAAAAGTCAGGGCTTGGCCTAGGAATAATCCGATACTGTATTACCTATAAACTCCCTTCTCTCTCACGCTGCAAGGCGAGGACTTGCTTGCCAGGATACAATGGGTTTGAGCACAAAGGGAATTTATCATGGATTTCTGTGAAGATGGGGAGGGAAGCCTGAGCCTGGGCAGTAAGCATGACCTACCCACTTGCAAGTAAATAAAGCTTCCTGCATGCAACTCCGGCTTAAAAAAAATTATTTTTAATTTTAAAATTTACATGAAATGACTGTGCATATTTGCCTTGTCTTTTTTGTGTCTGCTTCTCTCTCCAGCTTCAAAGTGAAGAAACCCGTAACTGGTACAGATCAAGCATGACTGAAAGTTGCTTGGTACTAGTACTGTGCAGCTGAACTATAGAGCTGAACACAGCTCTAGTGCTGGAGCAAAAATTTCAGCTGGCACCAATACCTAATGTTGGACCTCCAGTATCTTTTGAGTGGTTATGGCCTCAAAAAATTCATAGTCAGGCTTTAAACTGACTTTAAACCAGGACCAAATCTGATATAGAGCCTAAACTGAGGAATATATAAAATTAACTATGTTTCATCTAATACATACAGCTTTCCCTTGGTGTGCTTGTGCAAATCCCTCATTTTGATTATTTAAAAGAAAGCTAACTGCAGGAACAAGACAAGATCTTTCAAGCAGTGAAGAAACCCAATGTGGTGACATACACAGTTTCACGCTGGTCACAACAAATGTACCATCAGCTTGGACTTCCTCCTCTTCCAGAATGTCTAAAGTGTTTGCCCATACCTCTTTCAATTAAAAAGAATACTCTCCCCTCCCCAAACTAAAAATCAGAATATTGAGACAACTTCACTGCACAAAACCATACTAGACATTGTAATAACAAAATGCTTTATTTTTGGGGAATACAAGGAAAAGTGTGACATCCTCATTATCAAATTGCTTTAAAAAGGCATTCTTCCTTTGAAAAAGGTAACACTTGCAACAAAAGGTGACCGGTGAACAAGCCCTCTCATGTAGCAGCAGGAATTCTTTCTTATTTTACAGCCAAAGGCAGGGTTTGAATAATGTACAGCCACAGATTCCAACTTTGTTGATATTTCCTAGTAGGTTAGGGCACAGGCTCAGCACTGCTTGGTGTGACAGCCCAGAGGGAAGCTGACGACACCGCCGACATGGGGCTTTCACAGTTCTCACCCAGGTCGCTTTGCAACAAACCACAAGACTTCACCATTACCACAAGAAGACACTGAGAAAGCCACAAGGTTACTGATCTTCTCGCTTATCTCCAAAAACTTTTCATGCAAGCCCTATGCTCGTGAAATTCTCGTACCATCAATCTGGTTACAGCTCAGTGTGTCACCACACATCCCCTCTGCTGTCAGCCAGGGCTGTGTGTGAGGGGGACACAGCAGATCTAAGGCTACTGACATACAATCCCTTCCTCAACATAACTGCTCCCTGTACAGTGGGGTCCAAGTTGGGATGTGTTCTAAAGACTGCAAATTTATATCCATAAATTACTTCTGCCCTCTCTGAACCTTATGTTAGAATTCAAGTTGTTAAAGAAGGGGACTGGGAAGTTCCTAAAATTGTCAGGTTATAAAGCAGGCATTCATATTTCAGTCCAGTGTGACAACTCTTTGTCACAAGTGGTATCCATCCATGCTAAGGGGTAAGATACATTGGTCTTGTTTAAAGGGGGTTCGTGTTGTCTGAAGTGGGTATGGTAAACTCTAAAAGAACTGTTGGTTTTCTTTATTCAGGTTAGACATAACAAATATGTCAGATACAGCAGTTAGTCTAGAAAAATACATTTAAAAAAATCTTCAGCAGACCATGCTCCCTGTAACAAAATCTTTCAAAACCAATTTTACAAATTATTCTACATTAATGTAAAAAGAAAATCTTAAATTTAGCATTGTGGATTCCATCAAACATCTATCTATCTATCTATCAAAACATGACTTTCACTATTTGTAGATGTTAGAATTCATAATACATTTTTCTAATGTATCCTGTACATATTAAATAACCTAAAAGGCTCTTCTTGTAGTGCATTAACAATTTAGCAAGCACACTCAGTATTTCTCCAGTACCATTTGCATTACAGTTATTTGCCCGCAAATGTAATTAACATCTAAAAGTGCACACAGTTAGATCTCCCTCCCTCCCCATAACCTGTTTCCCTGCTGAAACCCAGACATCCACTGGAAACATTATGCTACTGTAGCTAATCTACCCATGATTAGAAATGTGTGACTAAAGTGTTCTTAAACTATACAGGAACTGAATTATATACAGGAATCAAAAGGACAGCCTGTATTTACATCAAGAATGAACTTCCACTACCACAGCATTATACCAGGAACTCAATACAGTGTTACAGTCGGTATTTACTTAGGACTTTAGCTTTAGATCAGTATAACACAAAACTTAGCTCAGGACATACCCTGAAAAAACGAACATGTTTATTAAATATTACTTCTATTATGCCACAAAACATATCCATTGCTGGATAGTCTTACAAGTTCATTGTTTGAAATAGTGTAATAGTGTGCTGCTCTATGAAGCAGCAAAGAACTTCCAGAGAGGTTGCTGGGGAAAAAACAAGAAAGAAAGAAGTAAAAAAAAACCAAAAAAACAAAACCAACAACAGAAAAACAGGAGAAAAAGAAGAAAAAAGAGCAGCAGATATCAAGTGAAGAATTAGATTTGAATAACTAAACCAAACTGTTAGCATAAGTCTAAGACAGTCACTGCATGCAGAAACCCCTTGGAAAAGTGTCATACAGATCTGAGAAGGTTGTAATAAACAAGCTCAAGATGTAACTTCAGTGAATTTTTCCATATTGGGAAAAATGGTGGGAATTTTCCCCATCAAATGGAAGAATTTTAAGATTAAATTCCAGATTATCCAGTTTGAGATTATTAGTTTTACTCTCCAAGAAATCCAGTGTATGAACCTATATTACATTTTTCCAATGATACTTAAAAAAAGGCAAACTATAAACTTTTCAATTCACTTTTTACATTGAACTTTTCAAAGAAATCTGAAGTGTTGTCTTTAATTTGCATTAAAGTGGTCAAACATTTCTCCTGTTTCTCCCCTCCCCAAAAGTGCAAAAAAACAAGTTGCTGCTTGGTCCACAAACATAAAACATCATATACAAAAAGAGGTTTTCCTTCTGATGGAGTACTGCTGCCAACCCATCACTTCCAGTTTCTTCTCCAAGAAAAATGTCAGCGTCCAAAGACGGAATTCAATTCCAGTAGAATTAACTCTACAATCTGATTCTGGTATACTGTGTGGACTGCTATGTTACCAGTCTCTTTCTCTGGTTTTAACAAGGTTGGACCAAAAACTATTGCTATACTTTGATAGGTCATTCGGTTCTTTTCTCCATTTTCTACAACTCTGAAAGAGAAAAAAAAATACACAGAAAGAGACTTATCAATGTTAGAGCAATAGCATGACAGAAAAAGACACAGTCCAAAGCAAATGGCTATTCGGAGTATTTATTTAATGAGTAGTCTTGCTATTAGGACATACAGCTGCTGTAATTCCTCTCTCTGTGAAAAAAGTTTTGTTTTGAAATGTCATCTGTGGTCCTCTCACAGACCCTTAAAGGACTTGGCAGTAAACATCACAACTATGAAACATACTGTCTCAAGTCTGGTGCTCTGCAAGCTCGTATCCAAACAGACTGACACATTGCTTTTATCAAGTCCAGTGTAGTGGGAAAAAAATGCAGTGAGAACAGTCATTTGGTACTTTTAATTGGATTCTTTACCTTTGAGGGAGGGTCAGCAACACAAAGCCTTTCCTTCTATCTGTTACTCACCTCTTCAGGTGTCTAAAGAGTACCTGCATCGTGTCCTGATTTGGTTTTGGCAACTGTTTGATTAAATCTTTAACAGCAGGGACACGCTGCCTTGGTTCTTGCTCTGCAAAAGGGTGAGGTTGAGAAACAAAAATTCAGTATTTTTGTCTAAAACTTTAACATAAAATTTAAGAGGCTGGGAATGAAAGCCACGGTTTGCAGTGCTAATCTGAGATAGGACACTGCCACCTCCCGGCCAGCCTTCGCATGACGGACAGGAAATTCCAGACAAGTCACCCCTTTCATAACCAAAGCATTCTTTTCATGTCCAAAATAATTTTAAAAATTGTTCACGACTTATCCCAACACCCTATGCAAGTTCTCCAGACTTACTAATTGCATTGACAAAGTCATTGAAGTGGTTGTAAGTGAACAGCGGCTCTGGCAATTCTCTGAAGAACATTTTTAGAGCTCCTGTGATGACATGTATATCTTCCCATTTACTGTCATTCAAGTCCAGCTTCTCATCTGAGAGACCAAAGTAAATAATTAGTGACAATACTTCAACTATAAAAGCTCTTTTTTGTTTTATTAACACAATTAGTCTTCTGTACTTATTGCTTTCAAAGTAGTGAAGACTTGCTCTACCACTTCACCCCATTCTGTGTCCCATTCAGCAGCAGATGGAGATGGCTAAACTCTGCCTAATGCACTACATACAGGCCCCCTACTCCTAGGACATTTTCCAGAAGGGAACAGGAGCTGCTGACATAACACAAAATTTACTGTTAAATCCTGTAAATCAGGATAGGAGAGGTCAGATTGTGGATGGGCTACTGCTGTCTTCCTGGTTTTACTGAACAAAACACTAAAATACTGCCAGAAGAAAGGGTTTTATGTACAGAGTACAGTGAAGAGGAGCTAAGCTCTCCCCCCACTAAAAGTCAGTAGCAAATCTCACTAAAAAACCAATAACTTACAATTTTAATGCTAGTGGAAGCTTAACATGCTTGCTGTTTTTCCATAACGTAGTGAATTCTTTTGTTTGAAATAATCCCCCTTCCTCAAATTCTATTACCACCTTTCTTTAGTATTCTGTTCTAGCAATGCCTCTGTGCTCCACACAAGACCAAACCTCCAGAACACCAGGTTTTTCAAGTGATGTATATTACACAGTCAGTTCACAATTCTGAACTTCTTACTTCGAAGATGACAATAATTTCTCATGATATACTGCAGTTACAGAGAAATCTTTTTCCTGAGCTTTCTATGAACTTCACCAATCTGAACACATATGCCATTGCAATACAGCTGGAGGAAGCTTACCATGATTGACCGCAAATCTCAGCTTCTGTATCACTGCAAGATTGCCACTAACTCTGTATAAACCATCAATATCTAATCCTGAAACAAAGGGATAAATCCATTTTAATACCTTACATATGTTTAGGTCTACTCAGCAAAATTAAAAGCAAAGGAAACCCACCTTGTAACAAAGAAAAAAAAGTTAAACTAGCTTTCCTGATGGGCAGGGCATGTAAGACAGAGAAGGTTCAATTTGCTGACAAGTCTGGCAGCATTGAGCTCAAAGTAATCTCTAAAACTTCCTATCCAAGTAGTAATTAGGCAACAGCTCCAAGTTTCCCCAATGAAATCAGATGTCTTGTTTAAGATGCTCTTAGTGGGTAGGCAGGGAATACACGGGAGTCCAACATGCAATAATCAAGTATTTTGTGGATACAATGTTCAAATTTTAATGTATGGTTAAGAAAAACCCAATCAAGTCATGCAGAGAGAGCATCTCAAAGTTGTCAAGTGATCAGGTTTACATGGAGAAGGAATAATACACATGCACACTCAGAGCTACCCAACAGCCCACAGAACTAAAACAGGCAGCCCTTGCCTTACAGGATTGTACACTTAACCAGAAAAGAAGAAAACTGTGTCTCTGTGGTTGCTACTGCAGCTACTCAGCAGTGATTAGGAGGTAAAGAATTTATCTGAAAAGCCACCTGGATGTAGCAGGTGAGTCAGTGCCACTGAGAGGGTGAGTTGTTGCCAGAATACCTGCAAGTCCCTGTAGCTCCTCAAGGAGTTGTCTGATGCAACACAGCACAGTTACCAGCACCATCTGACATATCCCTTTCCCCATAATCCACTAGTCATTCCTTTACAGAAAGAACTGATTTGAAGTGTATTGGCAGAAGGAAGAAGAGTTGGAGAGGTAGGAAAAAAAAGCTGTTCATTTCTGTCAGCTTCCCCTCAGGTATTTAAAAAAGGAAAACTTCACTATCTTCACTGCAGTCCTGTCTTTAAAATAAAAAAGAAATAAAGAAAAAAAAAAAGGAACAAAGCAAAATAACCCCTTTCTCACAATCTTCAGATCACAAATGGAATAAAGCCTGCTGCCACAATCAAGGTGGCATTTTGTCAAACTGGAGTAAGGCAATGGAAGCAGTTTTTTTCCCTTCTCAGGCCATAAGATAGAAGCATTGACAAAGAGGACCACAGGCTGCAACAAAATCCTAAACGAAGTTCCCATGGAAGATGCCTTAGAATCCACATGTATTCCCCTGTAACACTTACCCTGATTCTCA
This sequence comes from Oreocharis arfaki, assembly GCA_013398015.1. NCBI lineage: Eukaryota > Metazoa > Chordata > Aves > Passeriformes > Paramythiidae > Oreocharis > Oreocharis arfaki. The sequence continues at coordinate 132,810 of VZRR01007728.1, read as the reverse complement.
AGAGAATGTTCTCAGATTAACGGACTGGTAAATATCTGAATGCTGATTATGGAGATGCCATAATCCCCCTCTCAGTCATCTCTTCCAAGAGATAGGGCAAAGACAACAGCAAGAAACAGGCAAGAAAACCAGCAGAGACTACAGCCAAATCAGGAGTCACAACCAACATATTTTCAACAAAAATGTGAAGATGTGATTTACAGCAGACAACCCAGAATGTCACGTGTAGCTTTCAAACAAAGTGTTCTCAGTTATTAGGTAGGAAATACATATTTTCCATGAAAGCAAACAAAAACTGAGTCATTATGTGGACACTGATAATCTCCAAAATTGCATAAAATTTAGCAACTGGTGTAACTGGGTGAAGGGCATCAAACCAATAGACTGGTCTTCTGGCAGTCAGTGCATACAGAGCAGGAACATGACTGTTTTCTATAAGTTTGTTTCAAGGAACTTTTAACAGAAGTGATTGCTAGCATGCTTAAACCTTCCAAAATGAATGGTTGCATTTTGATAGTCTCTCACTTTTAATCTGAAAAAAAAACTTGATGATCTGAGCGCTTCTACTACTTCTTGTAATCCCTCTTTCCTCAGAGCCTTGCTGCCAGGAGGCTGTCCTGCCTTCTCCTCAGCTTGAAATATACTGAAGCAGATCAGTATATTTCAATATACTTACAATCTCAGATACAAGATTTCCTCCCCTCTCCCCACTTTGAATCCCACCTATGTCTTCACTCTTGAAAACCCAATGCAAACTCCAGATACGAGTTTCAGATTATTTTCCCCAAATAAACCAACAGCATTTTAAGATTAAAATGTTCAACATTAAGACTGATGAGCAAGAGAGATTTGTAAACAAAAAACTTCAACCATACCATGTTCCTCAACATGCTCAATGCACAGCTTCACGAACTTTGGCACCGTGCTGTTTTCTCTTTGACACAAGCTGGTGAGATTTGAACCAAAAACTTGATCTGGAACCAAGTAAAGAGACTGATTTACAGTGGAACAGGACTCAAGTGACAGAACTAGTTCAGGTTAAAACAAACCTCTACAAAGGGCAAAGTCTACTGGATACAATTGTCACAGTATTGGAGAGGAAACAGGAAAGTTTTGAAAAGAGTTCTCAGCAGCTCCCAGCGAGAAAAAGCTCCCAGTAAGAAAGAGCGTCAGCAGCTACACAAACATGAGCCTCCAAGGAAGGAAGTTTTGCTACTGAAATAATTTTATTCCATCAGGTGATACTTTTAAGAGTCATTTGGTCAATACTGCAATAAGAAATTTAAAGGATTCAAATGTGTCCTGTTACACTCCATTCCTGTCCCAGGTTCAACATGCATTTATTGCAATCTTGGTTAAAAATTCAAACAGAGATTATGAACTTTAACTGGAGTGAAAGCTTTTGGAGTTGCCTGGGGAAAAAATGTGCAAAATGTCATCTTTCACTTCACCTACTGTTTAACACAGCATTATTATGTATTCATTTACTTCAATGTAGAATCTTCTGACATTTTTAAGTTCTGACACAAATTTGTAAATGACAGACCTCAGAGCTCTGAATGGATGCAAGCCTGACCATGCCTAGGCAACCTGGCTGCAAGGTCGGAATCTAAATATACATATTTATGGGCAAAGGTAAATCTGAGTCTTATTTTCAGAACTACACAATCCAGGTGGAGTATTTTCTATCATAAAGTGGAGCAAAATGCTTGGACAGAGATGAGAATCTTGCAACATTTCAGTGAACTTGAGCAACATGTTAATTCCTCTTGCTCAGATTATTTTATCACCAAATCTTTGACAGATCCATTTCCATGGCTTTCATCAGAGATGCCCAAATAATAGATGGCCTCTTCTGTTCACAAGCATGAGGAGGACATGGGGTCTTGAGACAGAGAAGCAAAGATCGCACTCTTAAAGGGAAGGGGTGTTTGTTGGTTTGTTTACTTTGTTAACTTAGGTACATAAGTGGCCATGTTCCCAGAATCCAGTATATCTTACTTCAGAGCTTCTGCGAAAGAGGGACTGCTCTTGCATTTGCATCATGCACAGCATCTAGCCCATTTTTCATGTTCAGTAATTCCAGCAGATTAACAACTCTTGCATCTTGACTAGTGCTTTGGGAAACCCAAACAGCACACCAAACCAATTCTACAGTATGAAAATGGGCATTTAATGGCATTATTAGCTCGATACGACAAGGCCAGTGGTCCACACCACCTCAGTGATGTGGCAGCTACTCACGCAGCAAGCTTTATAAGCAGAATCAGTAGCAAAGGAGCAAAAAGCCCACGCAGCAGAAAGCCAGGCTAGCATGCAGCTGTGGCAGGTAAAGCAATGCAGATTAGGTAGCAGAAGAAAAAAATAGCATGTAACAAAGTAATTTGCTACAATTGCCTTTGACTTTAATAATTTCAACATACACAGGAGTAGTATTTTCTCATCTTAAAAGTAACTTCTGTACTTTTGAGTTTCCTTGTAACAAAACTTCAGCACAGTTCCTTCTCTACTTAGTGCATGCGGTTTCAAGTGGATTTTTTTCTCCTAGAACTTTTCACTATTTTTTCTGCTCATACTGGATTTGCCAAGCTTTCCATTTACTAAGCTTGTTCTGCAGCAGCCACAAAAGTACACTGGGCTTTTAAACGAAGACTTCTGTATTCTTCATTCATACAATAAATGTAAAACTGTACAGTGCACATCCAACTTTTAAAACTTATACCATGCTTTTAAATAAAAACCAAACTCTTCATTCCTTAACGCCTTTATTAAAAATCCAATCATTAGCACGCACATGTACAAATTAAACTTGGCTTAGTGTTCACTGTTGCCAATGTCAGAAGTTACGTCACTGAGCCATGACATGAATACTAAGCTGTAAAGCAGAGCAAACCATCAAAGTCTGGGAATAATGCCTCCTTATCCCAAACAAAATTTCCATTTACAATTAACTTATATTTGCAGATACACAAATATATATCAAATGCCACATGCAACAGAAGCACACCTGGTAAAGTATGTAGTGAGGCAAATCACAGTAGGATATGGTCTGGTATTTGCCTACCCATATGCTATTTTGACCCTAGTAGAGCACCACCTACAAGTCCTGCTAAAGCATACAAATAAATAAATAAATGAAGTTTTACAATGAGTACCAAGTCAGTAATTCACACAAACACATTAACTTAAACCTGTGCAAATACTGTTCTCTCAAATTTCTACAAATGTGACAAAAGGAAATCTTTCATAACTTTGATTCAATAGTATCTGTAACACTCTTTGTGAAACAATTAAAACAATGTATACATTCAAAAAAGGTTATGGGAAAAAGATGTTTAAGTTAAGACTCCAGTAACCTCATCCTGGTTTTCCTAAATATTTCATTTCTTATGATATGGCACGTGATTGTCTGGTTCCACATGGACTAAAACACCCTTGTGAAATGGGTGAGCACATGCACTCAGCTTTGTACCCAAAGGGCTGTTCTTTCCCTTGCTTGCACAAATGAGGGTCAGATATCTGGATTTCCAGTTCAGAAAGGTGGAATGCAGTGCTTCTTAGCTAGAGAGTCCAAGTCCAAATGGGCTCCTGGGCCCTCAGTTTTCATTGCAGTTTGGCCAGCAATAATCTGAAGGAGAGGGCATCCTCCAAGCAGTTTAATGGCTAGTAACAGCACTCAGAAGTACAGCAATCAATCACCAGTTCCACTATACATCCAAGACTTTTGTTAAACCAACTATACACATGTATTTTACTCAGAAACTAGACCATTTTAACCCCCTTTTACACATGAACTACTAAATTCAGCTTTTCAAATTATGTCCTTTGTTAAAAAGGTTCATTTACCCTTAATGTAGCCTTTTTCACGGACAGCTTGTAATGTAGGGCGCCGTGTAAGAAACTTCTTGAGCTTCGTTTTGGTCTTTTTCTGATCTGTGGAATCTATATTGCTGGGTGCTTTCACTGCTGAAAATAGAAATACATTTAACATTACTACCCACAGAACCAACACTGCATTTATCAGCCAAGGAACCAACATTAAAAGAAAAAAACAATTACGCTCCAAAACACACAAAAAGCCTATTCAAATTCGCAACGCATCCCTAATTTTTTCCTTAACTTTCTGGAACTCCTTCTAAATAGCATCCATTTTTCAAACTCCCAAGAACAAACCTGTCACTAAAAGCTTGCAAAACCAACTAAACTGTAGCTTACGTATGGAATTGATGTGGAAATTTAAAAATGCAGCTGTGTTTCAAAACCAGTCCTGCCTCTCATTAGGTTAACTATTTTGAAACAACTAAATACTTTCTTGAAAATTACATATGGGGTCTGGAAGGAAAAGACAGGAAACAGTCTGCCTGATTAACATATTTCTGTGCACAGGAAGTTAATTCCTGCATCTAAAAGACATTTAGCTCCAAAATTCCGAAGGTGTAATTAAAAACGTTTTGTTTCTCTAAACAGCCAATTCATCAGCAGCAACTTAGTGAAATTGCGGCTCAAGTTAATAGTGCAAATATTTACAGATGCTGTGCCACAGATAAGAAACAATTCCAATCAGTAAAATGACAAAAGAATTCTTATTCAAAACTATTTATGAAAGTCAGATACTATTTCTGTGCATTTGACAACACCTTGAAAATAATTCATTTCACCACCACTTATTTTCCCCTGTTTTAAATGTGTCATACAGCAGGAGCTAAAGACATTTCACACTTCTTTTCTTCTTCTTCCTTTTTTAAAGTATGATTAATAAAACATGGAAGAAAATTTACCAAGTGGCATCAAGATGTCGAATGAACTATATTAAGCCTGTTTCCAAACTTCAGTAGTTTTATTTTTAGCTGTCTTCTTGAATTCTTCCCTATTTACACATAATACTGAAGATGCAGAAAACGAAAACTGGCATTGCTAGAAACAATTAATGGAAAATTTTCAACTCACAACGAAGTTTCTTAGAGTCTTTATTTTCTTTCTCTTTCTCTTTGTCTTGTTTTTCCACTCCAGGGGAATCTGGTACCTCATCGTCTAATGCTTCATCAGACTCTACCACCTGTTGGATTTAAGAAGATATGCAGTGCTCAGTTTGCCACTTCAGAGAATACAGCATTAACACACATTTCCTGCAGACAGTTCTACAAGACACAATTTTCCCCCCTATAATGACATTCAGTTGGTTCTTTCCTGAGCTCTAGATATTAAACATCTTCAGAGACAACACCATTCTCACTGGCAGAGTGAGCAACTTTGAGAAAGACTGTTTCATAATAATACTCAATAAAGAAAATGTTGCTGGACACTGAACAAAGTACAACCGGCCTTTCATGATAACATTTCATTACATCAACCAATAAACAACAGAAATGATTTTTGGTTGGGCTTATTTTACAAATCCAGTAGACAAACATCAACTATTTAATGGTCTGCCACAGAAATGCCTGACAGATACAGCAAAAAAATAATTTCTAGAGCATTTACCCAATTTGTTACCTCTATAATTAAAATTTTCTTAATAGAAAACAGAACTATCAATTGGAAAATCTCACTACTGTCAAAACATACACCGAATTCACTCTGAAATAGTAAGTGTACCAGTGCCTAAAAGTCTCACCCTGTGTTCCTGCTATCTCAGCATATTCTCATTAAACACTGTCAAGTGAAAACGTGGATCATGTTTAAGTGTGGAGGCAGATACCAGAGTCTGCTGATCTTACCTGCAGCCTCATACCCATGCTACATGCATGACTGCAGACATACCAGGAAATGCGAAAAGAAACTTCCTCAGCTTCAGTACAACACATTCCCTTCCCAAACTGTGTATGTCTTACTTCACTTCAGCTGAAGTGAACTGGATTGCTACGCAGTTGCCACAATCTGACTGCAGAGTGCCTTCTGTCACAAGGAAGGAAACTGTAAAAATAAGGCAAGGTTGCCCACTCCAGAGCACCTAGTGAGCAGCAGCATGATCTCATGGACTAAGCTGCACTTTAACCTGTAGAGCAGTGTTAGCTTTAAAACCTTCATTCCTATTCCTTTTCAAAAGCTTTGGATAGCCTTTTTACACACCAAAGATCAATATATTCAGCTGCCCAATTAATGTCCCCATTAAGGATCCTCTGCCACTCTTCAAGAGGCCTCAAAGCATTCTAGGATTGGCACATTTTACAACTATTCATTGCTTTGGAAAAAAATCACCTGGGATCTAGTTTGTACTATGCAACAAGTCTAATGTAATAACTTGGAAATTTCTGTATTTAAAAGAGAACAGCCACATCCTTTGCAAGTAGCTGTTTCTCTCATACAGGATATTGCCACCACAGCAGCCTGAGGGAGCAAAGAGAACAGAATTTGATCTGCCCCTTCTTTTGAGGAAGGTATTGTCACTCTAGAACTAGTGCCTCGGCCATGGGAAAGAGATTCACAGCTACTATTAACACAAACTTTCCAAAAATAAAAGTTGGATTTAGATCTGATGGGGTTTTGTACCCAAAGTTTCAGTGCTTCAAATTGTCAAGTAGTCTAATGCACTTTTTTGACTTATGCCTTGGTATCTTGGGGCTCTTGGCTACCAGCTCCCATCACCACACATTAACCATTTCCTCCAGAGTGCTGATAAACTTGCCTTATTCCCCCATTCACTTCCTCAGCCTAACATGTGATACCTCGCTCACATCTCAGAGTATCTCACCCTTTCCATCTTCGCTCATTTTTCAGCAGGGAAGAAGTGGCCTCAGTTGTGTTACAGAGGACAGACAGGAGAAGGGTGTCAGTGAGTGACTGGATGACACTGCCTTGCCTGGTTATTAAGAGCCATGACATTTCCACATGAGGAGAGAGCAGAAGACTAGAAACCTAAACCATGAGCACTCAGAAAGAAATGGAACCACTCATATTAGCCTGCTGTGTCTTGGTGGAAAACACCCATATGTGAAAAACACTATCAGAGCTAGGACAAATGAAAGCCACTGACTGGCACTGAAAGCAACAAAAATGGAGCTTACAGACAGCAGCCAAGCCTGGAACTATTAAAAAGGAAGAATACACATGAATTCATATGGGAGCAATATTTTCTCCAAGGTCTCCTCCAACTTCTGAATTAAAAAATGGTTGATCTTGTTCAGCAATATCAAAAGCAAATGCTTGAGCACTTCTCTGATAATTAAATACTTGGCATTATGCTGCCAGATAAGAAGAGATAATACAGTATTTTGGCAGGGCTTTTAATTTGCACTTCAGTGCAGCCATAGTAAGTGAAGAGCAGTATCAAATACTAACAAATGTATGTCATGAAGTTGTCCCTCGGCCATCCTCCCCCTTTCAGTCCCTCTCTATCAGAACCTCTCAGGTCACTGAGACAGAACAAGTATCTGGCCACAGAAGTAAGTTCATTTCTGAGATGGATGTCAGCCCACACCTCCTGCATCTTAATCCAGCGGACCATCTTTCTCTTCTTTTGCCACTATTAATTGTATTTCACTCACTGCCACCACCTGGGACTGCCATATCCTCAATCTCCTGCCTGCTCTCAAGAAAATTAGTAAATGAAGATGCACATGAAGCATTAGAAGTTGTTATATCAATTAGTTTACTAAATAAGATTACCATGAAAATAGAACCTTCATGATTTAAATACGTACCTGATTATTGATGGTGCCGTCAAGAACATCATACCATTCCTTAATAAAGCTGTCATTATCTGATTGAATTAACAGCTCAGTTCCTTGGCGGGTTTTAAGCTTTGAAGAAATAAAACCAGATATCATCAGAACTGATAAACACACTACAGTTCAAAAGTAAAATTACCTAAATCAAACTAAACTTCTTGCTGCCAGAATTGTTAGCTAATACACAGCCACTCAAGAACATTTATCAGTGAAGACAGCCGTAAACAGTCTGCCTAAAACTGACAAGCATATCCCATAGAGACGTATTAAAATGGACATTTCTTGCAGTAACTAAGATAACATCTACATTTAAGCAGGTAGAAGTGGATAAAACTCAGTTTTATGAGTTTTTGATTTTAAGTTTTGAGAAAAATTCCTACATCAGTAACTGAAGTGCATATAATTCTGCATTTAAATAAAATAATTTACCTCAATAACATTCTTTTTGCTGGATTTGTCCTTCGAGGCCCAGCCAATCAATGCCCCTTTGAGATACACTGTAAATTCTGGCTTAGACTGATTGACACCAAACTTCTGGAGAAAAACAGGAACAATGATGATAAAATTAAACTTAAAGAAATTCCTTACAGTCCTTCAATCTTTTAAATATAACATGTTACAGTCTATACAACTTAAACCAGATACAGTACTTTGCCACAAATCAACAGGCGTGACACCAGGAAAACAAAAAACCTTCCACAGAATAATCTTTAAGCATGTCTATTACAAGCTGCTCAGCTTGAAGCCCTAAAATTTCCATAAATTTAAATGCCAATCAGATTCCAGCAGAGCTTTCTTCCTATCACAAATGGTGGAAGTCCATACAACATTTGATTGTAGCCTGACTTTAGTCAAGATAGTCCCAAGCTTTAAACAAAACCGGCTAATAAGTAACTGAACAAAAAAACCCCAATTCTGCCACTTAATCAGTGGTTGCACCAAAACCAAAAATCAAACCAGAAACAGTAGGTTTGCCAGACACTAATCACATCCCTCCACACTGAAAGAGCAATCTCGGTTTGTACACTTATCTATATATTTTTATCTATTTATAATTTTTTTAAAACATTTACCCCCCAACACATTTATACTTTTCTGTAGTGCTTCTATTGCAATACTGGAGCATGTCCTACCAAGTAAACAGAACTCACTGTCTGTCTACTAAACAAACAGCAAATAAACAAAATGATGAGTAAAACAAACCCCTAAACACTCAACCCACAAGTAACCCTTCAAACAATTTGGAGGAAAACATCAGGGAGTTATTTCTACCTCCTACATTTATACTAGGTATCAGAATTTTTAAAAATAAAGTACTTTACTATGATTTCAACATACACCACATAGCTTTGAAATGTATTTACTCAAGGAAACCAATTCAGTGGCCCACACAAACAAAAAGCTCTAATTGTGAGTGACATGAGTAAAATATGGGACAGGGAAAGCTCTAAGTCACTCAGTTACAGCACAGAAATTTCATGCTGTAGTTCCAGGGAAAGCTCGTAGCATCTGCTCCCTCAGAAAGGGTCTTTTCTCTACAAAGTCTTTGATGTGCCAATGCTGCTTCTGTGACAGCTCTGGGGGACCTAAGCCCCAGGACAAGCTCGTTGCTGCAAACACAAGTTTCCAGCCTGTACAAGAACAGCCATATCCAAGGAAAGAAAAAATGGTTCAGAAAACAGGAGTAATCTGCTGCTTCTGATTAAACTCCCAGCATGGATGTTAATTAATGCTAATTGTGTTTCAGAAAGGCTGTTTACCACTGGAAAATCTCATTGCCTTGAGTCCTAAGGGCAATGAAATGTTGAATGGAAAGTAGCATCTTAACTTCTTTATTTTACCCACAAAATACCAGAATAGGGCTGTATTTCTAATTTACCCTATGCCAATTAGCACTTGGAAAAAAAATCTCCACCACCTTCTGCTTTTTAACTTAATTCTCAGATATCTCATCCAAGAACATTTCTTACTAATTATAGCAGAGCTTTTGAGGGAGGCCCAGCTCAACAACAGAGTCCACAGGAACAAATTCTGGGCCATTTTGGCTCTTGCAGCAGCTGCCTGTTCAAGAGAAAGTCACATAACTGCTGCACATACATCCAAAGTGTCCCAGACACGCATTTCCTGGTAGCCTAGATCAATCTTGCTGCGTGTTGGAAAAAAATTCAATCAATTTATAGAGTTTGGCACTGGAGAGAACAGGAAAATAGTGCCAAAGTCCTCTACAGGACTGGGGGCAGGGGGGAAATTAATTAAAACTATGGCCCAGATGATGCTGAGAATCACAGGAGAGGACTTGCTACAGGTGACATCTACACACAACGAGAAAAAAATGTGAACTGCCAGTGCTGTTCTGACCAAAAGAAAAGCCCTCCAATACACTAGCTTGCTGAATCCGTACCTGAGGGATTACAGCACTACCTCCTACACCTTTACACTCTACCCATCTTTTTGACCTGACTGCCTTCAGCATTTCAGAGAAGCACAGAAGAAAGCAAAGATTAAAGCTAAATAAGGCAAAAAAAAGGTCTTTCACCACTCCTTCACTCAAATGGTGGCCAATCGGCTGTGTGAGATCCAAGAATGGGGAAACCCAGGCAAATAATCCAGCTACCCTGCAAAGCTCTTCTTACATAGCAAAACAATAATTTACCCTATGAACCTTTTCAAGGTTACAACCTCCTATTCAAGGACATTTCAAGTTTACCATGCAGGCTGTCCTTTGAGCTTTCCCATCAAGGTTCTTTTCTGCCCCTGGGTCTATGAAAATGAGACGCCAGCAACCATTTCCCTCCTTGAAGTTTTCAGGAGGAAGTGCTGCACAGGGCTGGTCAGATGCCCTGCACACAAAAGTTAGCTGAAGGCAATTGAAACCAGTGGGTTCTGCTGACAGAGGTAAAAAGAAAGCCTGTCCTTTCCCATCTGCTGCCACAGAGACATTAAGTCTGCTTCCTCAAAACAGGGTGTGCTACCTAGTCAGCACCAGCCAGGAGAAATCCAGCTCTTACGGAGCAGACACCTTACCCTTCCTGGATTTCTCTTCTGAGCTGTCTGGGAATTTCGGAAAGGGCACCAATGCAAGACAGAAAGAGGGAGTGGTCTCTACCTGGTGCTGCCAGCTGTCCTAGATATGAGGCTGTCCCACGGTCACTTCTGACAGCTTTTTTTAGACAAAAAACATAGTCATGGGATGTGCTTATGCTGGTTATATGGGAGAGGTAACTGTTTGGAAAGGATAGGGTGTTTTCTTTGCTTTAGATAGAGTAGATGCTGTGCAGCTTAAGGACAGCCTTGAAGAAGTATACTGACGTCAGTAAATAGAAGGCCTTTTCAATCTTTTCAAGATTTTCTCCAAGTCCTGGAAGCCTGCACAGGGACAAATCACACAGTCTGTACTGTGACACATTCTAGCATTCTTTGGAAACAAAACTGGAAGTTATTTATGGGAAGACTTTGGATGTATAAATGACACCTGGAATTCTTGTAATTCTGTTTCTAATTAGAGTTGTATAGGATGTTTTAATTCCAAGTCCTCATCCATGGATGTACTGTGGAAAGAAAGCTGTGGAGACAGATGCACCTTTTCGGCGGGCAGGAGAGCTTCAAAACTTACAGCTTATACAAAAAAATCAAACAAAAAAAACCCCCAACATATTCTTTATTTTCACAGCAAAATGATGGATTATTTTTTTTAAACCAGACTGATAGGAGCTCTTGCATGCTGTATAATCAGCAGTGCAATACTGATGAACTGTAGTAATGTATACATAACATCCTTGGCTAAAATCACAGTGGTATAACATAAACAAGAGTTTGTTCAGATGAATCTTGAAGAGCATCTATTTCCTTGATGTTTGGGAAGTTTACAGGCTTGGTTTGCCACCACTGTACTTGTCACCGAGGACATGTGCTTATTACAGAAAGCTGACAGATGAATCCTTCTAAGCAGTTACCATTTGCTGTGCTTTATGCTTTATTTTCTGTCACTAGAATTTGACAACAGCTAATATATCTCACTCACACAAAAAACTGAGTAAAAAATCTTTTAAAAAAATCCAGATCTCCTTATAAAAAGTAGCCTTTTACAAGGTCACCAAACTGTTCACAAATTATCTGTTCCAGGCTTCCATATACAGAGCAATTAATCTGACAAACAAGAAAAAGTTGCATCATTTTTTACACAAGGTAATTTATGCATTTTTGCTAGGCAGCTCTTCTGCGCTTGGCATTTTCGAAACATAACTACAGATGCTTAAATTACATATAAAGAATCCTACAAATTTACATCAGCTTTCTGTATGTGGAATATAGCTAGAACATCCTTGTGCTCTTTTTCTTTCACCTCTTCATGCATAACATTTACATTTTTGGGTATTCCAATTACAGCTAGAACTATCAAACAACATGTACACCATTGTATCAAAGGTATCATAGGCACCATACAAAGATTCTAAATTAGTTGTGTTAGAAAGAATCAGACAAAATATCTGCTAAAAAACTCAGCATATCATGCTGCTTATTAGTCAAGGCACTAGTGGTTCAAATAGTAGGCAAATTTGGGATTATAATTCTGGCATCAATGAAAAAGATACACTTTCTACTTTATTCCAGTGGAACAATTACAGGATTATTGCAATAAACTTGTGTTAATTTGCACCTTGGATGACTTTCAAAAACAACAAACAAGATACATGAGGTGTTATATGAAGTGTCAAAACTAAATCTTGGAAAAATTCATGTTTCCTTTCAGGATTAGTGGCAAATAGCCTTACAGTGACAAGAGGCATGCAACAAGAACACATACAGTGACAGCTGAAACTTGGGCAGAGTTTACATAGGTGACAGCAGGTCGACGGCTGAGAGCATTTTTCCAAGAAGAAAGCAGCGAGAGCAAGAGCTCAGGAATTGAGCCCCCATGGCAAAATGACTTGATGAGAAAAAGGAAGAAAAGTGATGAAGTCACAAAACAATGCACAAAAAAAGAAGATACGGTTATATCAATCACTAGATGAATGCTAAATATTCTTCTCATAAGATGAAGAAGAAATGTAATTCTTATCATATGTCAAACTGTTAGACTTGACTTCACCTTATTAAAATATGGACAAAGAACAACGTTTTAGAGGTGAGGTGGAATTTGGAATGCCTAAATAAAAAATTTTTTACAGAGACCAAGAAGGGTGTGTGCTTAATTACGTATCTAGAAAGTCAGCTGTGATTATGTAGGTGTAAAATATTAAGGCCTTGAAAGAGATTCTCACTTAATATTTCTAGCTTCCTTCCATTCTGTTTGTACTGTTGTTATTTATTTTGCTGACCCTACTCTAGCGCTTGACAGTACACACAACGGACTGTGTCTCACAGAAATATTGTGACTATGGGACTTCGGCTCCACTTAAATTATCAAAAGAATTTACACATTTTTATTTTAAAATTTATTTATTAGATTTCTATCTATTTTTAAATTATTCTATCTAGATGGCATAACACAACTTACACTAGTGCCCATAAATGACGCAACTCTGCTTACTGCTTATCTTTTATGGATAATTAATTTGGGCACACATCATTTGTAACATCATATATTCATGAACAGTTTAGCATTGTGTGTTTTAATGATATCAACACATAGCTGAAAAAGACAGATCTTTTGACTTACAGCCACACTTGAATTAAGAGTATTAGTAGCTGTAATTGAGGTTTTGGAACTCGACTAGTTACCCAGGCAAAAGTTTTACTATCCAAACATGCACATTAATATCTGTAAAACTAAAATACTTTTTGGATCCTTGGCTGTAGAAGTCAACCATAGAAGTCACCAAAATCCACCTCCTGCCATACAATGGAATTTACCTTCTCTGATGCCTTTCATCTTTATTGTTTTTCCTTCCTTTCTTTTTCCTCTGCTTGACCATCTTGCCCAGCTTTACCCTTTTCATTCTCTTCTACTCCAAACTTTATTTATCCATCCTCACCTATTTTTTTCCAATCCACCCTTTTACAGAAGGGGGAAAATTATATTTAAAGGTCTGAAAAATCTCAATACTACAGAAAAGAATTGTCAATTTCAACTCACTACCCATTATGAAGCGCAGCAAGAGAAAGTGAGCAGAGTAGAAAGATCAGTAAAGCACAGCAAGATAGCACAGATCTGTAAGAGGCAATTTTGCTGGAATTTGCATGATAATACATGGAAATAACGAACACTGACTCTGGCCTGTGTCTAGTTATTACAGGAGATCCACACAGTTTAATGTCAGACCTCCAAAAGAGGCTAAGTAAGCCATAGATAAAGAGCTATTTTGATACCTATTAATGTAGGAATGCAGCTGGATAAATATAGCAAATCTAATTATAGTGCTATTACACTAGAGGTGATAAAAAATTGAATAATCATCATCTTCAGTGTGATGTTTCTCTTTTGGTCTTCATCAGACAACAAAATAAGAACAAGTACTTGTCATGCACTACGAAGATCTAAAACAAAATATGGAATCCAGCAAGACAAAGATTAAATCATAAGACAGCAACACTGCATTGCTCAAATACGCCAACACAAGAAGCCAAGTGTCAGATTATTTTCTTTATTACATGTATCACATTCAAAATTACCTGGAGTTTATGAAAAAATACCCAAGAATGGTAAAATAAACAAACTGTTTACATAAACACATTAGAAAGGAACATGAAAGTATTTGGCCTGGAGAAAAAACTTCAAGCCTATGGGGCACCTGAATGTTATCAGTTTCTTGCTTGTCAAACATACATACATACAACTGGTTTTCTTATGCTATACCATAATTGTTACATTAAACTATTTTCTTGCCAACTTGCATACAGTTACTTTTTCCTAAATTTTATATATATATATATAGGTATTTGGGCCCTGCAAATAAGAGGGCTTTAGTTTATTGTGCTTTACATGACTAACACTTCAATGAGGGTGGGGGTTGTTCCTCGCCTTACCCAGCCAGTTCCACTTCCTTGGGTTTTAGTGAACAGCAGTGATGACCCTTGTAATACTGCCCACGATGACATCCAATTCTTTCTGTAAATAATTGTAAACAAGCATAAAAGAAATTGACTCTGAAAGCAGATATTTAAACCATCGATCATTGTTGCTCAGCTGACCTGTATGTTAAAATGTGTAAGCATATATACAGTCATTAGTGGCACCAGTAAGTCTTAATTGCTATCATATTTGTAGAAGGGAACATATGTTAACAATCCCAGCCTGACCATCAAAGGCTAAATCAAACAAAGCTAATTAGTAGTAGAAGCAGTTCACCAAGAGAAACACCATGCAATTATAATTTCAAAGGTTCTAATCTGGAACGCTCAGCCCACTGTGTACTTAACAGATCATGCCAAAGTACTGCATAATTCTGAAATTCATTGATCTGAGATGCAAGTGTCCCATGTTTATGTAATAACCTCATTTACATTGGCAATAAAGTATTTGCTACGCATCTAAAAAATTAAGAGAAAGGATGAGTTGTTTCAGTTGTCTGACTATTTGATTTTATGCCAGTGGACCTGTCCTCCTGAGGTTATAAAAAATATAAAATCTTAACAAGCCTTGAACATCTATTCCCATTGCCCAGCATGAATTATTACTTAACAGTTCTCAAAGTGACAGGATGGCCACGTTGCATCTTTCTGTTCAGCAGTGCAACAATCCAGATCAATGATTCCAACAGATGCAACGTAAATGATGACAGCACATTGTACCAGCAGCAGCTTACACAAGCCACTGTCCACCCAGTCCTACCAAGCTCTCAGAAGCAGCTCTGAGGAAGCAAACTGGAGGTCAGATGTGCTGCCCAGCTGCACTGGACTAGGTCAGGGTGGCTCTACAGTAACAGCTGGGTGTTGGCTATTTAATCTTCAGGACAAGCATGCTTCATGTATCACAAGTCTGGGAGACACTGAACTAGATATAACACACCATTAGATCTAAAAAATTAAATTAAAGTAACTGAAAAACATTTTAAAAAAGGGAAAAAAAGAAAAAAGGGAAAAAAGGCAAGAAGCAAACCTAAATTAACTCTGAGGATGTGCCACACCTCTGCAGTATTTGCCATTGATTCTTTGCAAAACACCAGAAATGTAGTTAGACAGCACCACCTGATTACACATTATGAATTACAGTGCAAATTGCTGCCTGGGACAGAGAGAAAAGTTAGAAATGAGGTCACTCATCACCTACAGGAAACTGACGTCAGGCAAAACACTGCTCCAAACCCTTCACAAGCACAGTGCAGGAAGAATTAGGGAGCACATGGATGTACACTCACTCCTTGGAAGTTAAAGGACAGTAAGTGAAAGTCTCAAAGCTCGTCTTACACTGACTTTATCCAAGGAACAAGACACACTATAACCTATACAGATTTGCTCTTCAATCAATCAATCAATAAATCCCATTTTTTAAAAGCTGTCTCTCATCAATACACCTCCATGAAATCCCTGCCCTGTGTGAAGCCCTGATACATGAGCCTCTGGCTCTCTGCAGTCCTTTAACTCACTGGGACAAACACATGGGCTAAGGTTAAGTTGTGTCATACAAGGAAACTTCTAAGGCAAATTCAGACAAAAAGTAAGAAGTTGCAAACCCCCGTCCTAATAAAAAAGACCTTTCATAAACCCTAAGAACATGCACTTTTTAAGTCCAAGACTTACCGAACTTTCTTCCCATTTTCTGTAATTTTTGTCACATTTAATAACCCATACTTTTCTTGACCCTGTAAGATAGGAGTAAGACATAAGAAATATAAAAGAAAATCTGCTTCTATTAACATCACGACAAGAATTCAATGCCCCAAATAATCAATTTCTGGCAATGAGCCAACTTTGCTCATGTTACAACTTCAAGAAAGTGTCTTTAGGCATATTTAAATATTCAGAGATCAGCAAAATCAAAATTCCTCTGGGAAAGTACTTATTACCATTCAGAGGGCAAAAAGCTTTCCTTCATCAAGACCAAGGTTCTTTGGACAAGCCAAACTAAATAATTTGTGACAGTAGACAGTGAAAATTATGAACGTAAATTTATAATGATTTATATAATAACACGATAGTCCTTTAGTAAAAAAGGAGGTGGCTGACAAAAAACCAGCCTAAATTCCCACACAAATTCTTCCCAGTAATTTTAACATAATTTCATATTTTAAATAAAACATGGTTGAAGTGCATAAAAATATTAACATATTCATGTTAAAAACAGAAAAGTGAAGCATTTCTTTGATGTCCTCTTTTTTTCCTATCTCCACGGAAAACAGTATAATTTCCAACTACTTAGTTAAGTCTTGTTGATGAAAACCATCTCTATTAGTACGCCTACAAAAAATTTTGAAGACCAGTCAGTGGTTGGTGGGAAAAGAACGCTACTGAACAAGAAGGCTGTTCGCAAGTTTCAAATACTTAGAGTGAATATTTCTAGTTTCTGTATAAAAATAGTAAAATTAAGGAATGTTCAAAAAAATATTCTAGGATAAAAAAAGATTCACTTAAACCATCATCTCAAGATGAGGTATCAAATTCTACCATTTTCTCCTGTCACCCCAGCCTTCTCCTACCAGTCAGTGGTGCTAAAAGAACACTAAACTATTTTTTTATCAATTCCTTTTCAGTAACTGCTTCTAACAGTTCTTAATTTATGAAATAAGCTATTAGTTGAAACAATCAACTAGGGAATGGATCCAAATTAGTTTTATCATTAAAAAAATGACCTCGATTCTAGATCCAACGAAAACAGAAGATAAATCCTCTTCAGAATTTTCCTCTAAATCTCAAATTTAAATGAACCATAACTGCACAAGACAATTTTGAAGAAATGTCCTTTGCTGGAACACCATGGCCAATACTCTTATCAGAGACATGGATCTGTTTTTCATGGACCTTAAAAACTTTACCTACATGTTTAAAAGTAAAATACAGAAAAGCCACATTTATCAAGGACAAAGGTGTTTAGCTGGTGGATCGGATATTACTTCAGTCCAACGGTAACTGCTACTCTTACTCAGTTTAATATCTTCACCGGGCTGGAATGCTTTCCCAAGTCAGTGACAGATGCATTATTTTCCAGAATGGTATTTTCAATAGAAGAAATGAGTCCCTTCCCTCATCCACTCCCCAAAAGGCCAAATGAATTATCTCATTCTTTAGACTACTTTATTTGTGATGCGTGCAGACCACGGACCAGCAGTCCTATGCATTGCACCCCTCTAACCAACCTTTGGCTTCAACAATCAGAACAAGCCTGGCACCAACTTTCACAGTGACTGAGCAACCTGTGCTCACTTCCTGAAACAAATCATGGTTTTAACCAATTACTCACAGTGGAACCAGAGGGAATGTTCTAGGATAATATTCACAGAAATAATAATTCAAATAATTCAAACTGCCCTACTTTGCAGCAACACTAGGGGGTACTAACAGGAAAATTAATGGAATCAGGAAAAAGAACAGGAAAGCACGTTAAGGATCAAAATTGCCAAAAATTTACCAGCTTTCTTTGGAGTATTTAAATCCCAGGAGACAGCTAAAGAAAATACAGATGTTTTTTCTATTATCTAAATCAGGAGTGAGCTCTCCTGCAAAATACAATTTAAAAAATTTGAGATCTGAGCTGTATTTAAAGAAGTTAGATCATATGCAGCAGTAATTGCTTTTGTGTACGGCTATCAGCTATGCTTGCTTAACAAAAAATGCTTATTTTATTGTGAGAAACTGTTTGAAGTGTTGTAAGAATGGATTATCATGACTAAGCCAGAGAACTATTGCCCTGCACGCAGAGTAAGAAAAGAACAGGACAAGTTGTGCCTTTAATGCCCTGAGGTACCCACCAAGGGGCTGGTAAAATTGATCAAGTTACTTATTTCACAGCTACTGAAGTACAGTTCCAAAATATTTAAAAAAAGAAAAAAAGTTTTTTATTCATTTCCCACTGTTTAAAAAGGAATGAACACATTTTAAATATAAAGTGAAATAAAAAAAGCTGTTTAGCAGGCTTAGGTTTTTCTCCCAGTAGTTGTTCTACTAAATCAAAAGTACATCGTTTATTTATGCCAGGTCCCCTATGTCTCTTTAAGAAGGCTGAAACACAAGCCAAAATTAGAAATATCAAACGCTACAAACTATTACTGACTACTAACAGTGAGGGATTCTGTGAAGAGGGGGAATTTGTTTCTGGTTTTACCTTTCAAGATGCTACGTGAGAAGATGTGACTGTTGAAGGAAGCAAACTGAGTTCTACATAATTTGGCACAATTTGGCCACAGTGAATTTTTAACTTAATCTACTATCACTAAGTTGCATTTAAGCCAAAGACATTCAGAATTTTTTCCTGAAAGCAGAGTTGGATGTAATGCATTCCTTTTAAAATGCAAAGCCTTCAAACAGTTTTATCCCATTATTTTTCCCAACAACAAGAAGGCTTACCCTCAATTCTCTAACCATGAATAACCCAGTTTCTACAACATCTACTTATCTATTTAAACACTTTGCATACTGACTGTGGCTTGATGCTTTGGTGAAGAAGATGACTCATTCTCAGGAAAACTGGCCTTAGAAGCAGCTGATGATTCCTATAAAATTCAAACAGTCAATGTCAATGGCAACAGACATTGTTATTATCTTTCATATAATTATTTTATTTTTTTTAACCTAAAGATGCTTTCTCTCTCTCTTTCTTTCTACACACTCATACATTACCAAAGTACTTCTTTTAAGCATTCATAATATTCTCAGACAGCTATATTCTAAACTTGCTTACTAAACAGTGTTCTCAGAAGATTTACAGACAACACTCGAACGGGGTTAATTAGTACATAACCATTTGAAAAAAAGACATTAGTATATGCTGCATCAGCTTCAAGCAAAGCCTTCATACTTATTAAGGGGCAGATTTTTTTGTATGACACTGATATCAAATTATGAAGTATATCTGAAATAATAGCTATTACAAGGTATCATATAATAAATACTAAGACTTTAAAGAATACAATATGTTTCTG
Organism: Oreocharis arfaki; assembly: GCA_013398015.1. NCBI lineage: Eukaryota > Metazoa > Chordata > Aves > Passeriformes > Paramythiidae > Oreocharis > Oreocharis arfaki. The sequence continues at coordinate 113,129 of VZRR01007728.1, read as the reverse complement.
TGTGGTTAGTTAATACAAAATTAGCATTAAAAAGTTTTATATGTAGAAAAACATATACCAACTCTATTACAAATTTTTGTGAGTCATGATCATTATTTTCCTTATAACGAAACGCTGAAAATCTCTAGAGAGTTGGGGTTTTGTTTTGAACTGTTAACTACAGACCAAATTAAAATACTAAATCTCTGAAAACTAGAAAAATTGCCCATCTGGAGGGGGAAAAAAAAAGAGGCATGTACGTATCCTCTGAAGTAATGATTGCTTTGCACAAACACACTGCCTGAAAATCTGGTAAAGAATTTCAAATGGAAGAAAAACATCACTTGTTCTCTGTTGCTGTTAACACATTTCTCCCCCTCTCTCTTTCTAAATCCCTTGATAGCTCTTCTAAACCCAGTTTGTTTTCGCAGCATTACATAGCACTCTGCACACTTGTGCTTTAAAATTCACTTGCAAATCCACCTAGAGAAGTGGCCCACTAATTCTCTGACTAGCATAATAACAGAGAACTTCAGCCCTCCTAAGTGGAACAGCCTAAATGTTCCATATTTTCAGATGTCTGCAAAGAAAAAAAAAATTGTTCAAATTAAGAAAATCAACTGTTCCTCCCAGGAAGGTATTTTTTCCTATGCATATCAAATTTTTTAGCTGATGGCTATATCCAGATATGTGCCACAGCCAATAAACTGTTAACCAGTATGTTTGGTATCATCAAGTTCTCATGAGCAACGGCAACCCATACTTTCACCCTGACACATTTCAAGTACTCTTTTGAAGGGCCCTTTTTCATACAATTGAGTTGCATTGTTTTTTCAGGAAATAAACAATAAGGAAAATAAAAAGAAAACAGCTTCCCTAGGAGACAGCTAAAAAGAAAACTTGGGGTTCATGTCCTCATCCAGACAAATACCAGTTGCTTTCCTTTCTACTTCATTCTGAATTTGAGATAGCTTTCATACAGTAAAAGCACCTCCAGAACAAGAAATCCAGTACATGTGGTAATGAACCACTCCCTTTCCACATTCTAATTTAAAGCAGAATTAACAGTGTGCCTGCTAGTGGTAATAAAACAGCTGCATTAATGCACTAAAAGTTACTCGTTGTTTTCCACAAAACATTAGTTTGCTGCTCCACTACACATTCTTAGTTTTCTCAAAGAATTAATGTTGTGCTTCATACAAACTATTTTCTCCTTACCAGTAAAAAACACATGGTCTCTACATGCTTGGAAACTGTTAAAGGAACTTTAGGCTGCTGACCTAACACTTCACAAATGCAGTTCAAGTAGAGTTTCTTTTGGTTATTACCCATAGCATTTCTGCACTTTCATGTTTGCTTCACTAGGTTTAAGTTCTTGATATGTGAACACTGAGCTTTGAAGAAATGTAAACAACTCCACTTACTTAATGTTTTACAAAAGCTTCTTCATTCAGTGCAGGACTACATAAAGTTCTTTCCAAAACAGCAGTAAGTCTTATGCCAAAAAGCAAAAAGTTAACTCTTCCTTTAAAAGCAAAGCCAGAACTTCAAGCTATCTTCAACAAAATTGTTCATACCTGTGAAGCACAAACTGCACATGAGGCTAGAAGTGTCCACTCAGCTTTGATTTGTCAGGGCTCCATCTAGGCTTTGTCTCATGTGGTGCCACAACACACTGAGCACAGATGGATGCGTGAGGCAGAGCAAGAGCGGGGGTGGGGAGGAAAGGAGCAGCAGAGGGATCTCAGAATCGCTCGAGCTGAATTAATGCCGAGAGGTGCAAAGTCTCCAGCCAAGCACGGCCCACTGCCTCCTCAACACCACACATGATATATCCTAAACTGACAACTCAAAAGCTCAAGATCAAATCCAATAAATCCTGTTCTGAAGAGCTAAGTCAACTCATGAAAAGCAAGTCCGTTAAAATGGAAACAACAGGTCGAGCAGCAGATCCATTGTCATTACAACCACTGTGTTTTGTCCATTCAAATTTGGCTTTGACATCTGTGATCAAACATGGCCACTCAGGCTTTTCCTTACACTTTCAAATCTGCATTCATTTAACTTTTTTCTCGGAATTTTAGGAAAAGGGAGCTTACAATGCCATTTCCTGGTATTTCATTCTGAGAAGTTTGTGCTAAGACTTCAGCACTACCAAGTATTTCATTTTCTATGAATCTTGGGATGGACTGCAGAGAAACTACAGAAACCAGCATGTTACCACCCTACCACACCCCTTCCAGTTCCTCTCTGCTCAGCTCACATCAGCTCTCCTCACTCACAGGCAGAATGGCCCAGCACAAGGCAGAAATGGCAGGAAAAAGGCCAAAGCAGATGGAGAGCAAGGGAGAGGCCCTGTCTCCTTGCTGGCCTAAACATCATCTGTTACTGTACAGCCCAAAAAGACTATCAAGAACAGGACCTAAGAATGGGCAGAAAACAGCTGTTGTTGTTACTGACTTGCAGCATTTTTCAGACTAAACACCAGCTCAGCTCTGGAGAGGATCAAAGCCAAGTGTTTCAGCACTTTCAGTACTGTCCTCTGCCCTTCTATAACAATATTACAACCCTGTTGTAACCATGCACAGCTTTTCCCCTGAACTAACACTAGTTTAAAATACTTCAAGGACAAGAAAAGAGCTAATAGTCACAAATTAACAGTAGTGAAGTTATTGAACAGCCCTTGGTTTTGCTGTGTGTTATACACAATGATACAAGAGACCATAAAAGAAATGAAACTTCAGAAATTCAGGCCTAGTCATTTCTGGTACATTAAATATGTCACATGTCAGAAACAAGTGGCATTTCAGCATGCTGATGATTTGCTCCTACCTTGTCGTTGGTGTCCAGCACAATTGTGCTGTGCCTCCATTTTGTTAAAACTATTGGTTCCTGTAGCCTCCTGTCCAGACTCCTACTCTTTATTATATCTCTCGGCTGCTGCGGTGAAGCATTATACTAAAGAAAAGAAAAGTAAAATTGTAAGTAGAATCTAATTCATGCAAACAAGACTTGGACATACCACTCATATGCCTAATACCGCAAACTTTCAGACTCCTGATGTCACCACCCAAGGGTGTGAAAACAGCCTTAGTTTTACTTTGCATTTAGTCTTCAGAATTGTCCTCTCTCCTGAATTTCTCCCTAAAGCTCAGATTGGCATGTTGGGATAATACTCTCAATTGGCAGAGAGATGTTTGGTTTCTTCTGCAACAGATACTGCTGATTTAGCAACCCAACAGGGTATTGAGAACTACCAAGGAATTACAGTAAATACAAGATTCAAACATTCACTTTTCATATTGCACTGACAGTACTATAGCACCTGTCTAGCTCTTGTGTAAGAAAAAGAAAACTCTATTATCCTGCAGTAAGGTATTTAATTGCCTGGTATGAATCTCTCTGGGATGCCTCGGAGAGGAGACACGAGGGTGAGGACTTGCTTTTTTAGAATAAACACATCAAATTGCTTATAAAATAATTTGTTGGTGTGGAATGTACACACCACGTACAAATTCCATAAGCACACATTCCATAAGCATGGAAGATAAATATTTAGCAGGAAATCATTTTAAGACTTAGCAGAGCTGTAACAACCAAGTCAGGAGACCATATTTATCATAACATTGGTTTTCTAGTAACTCAAGAGCATGCAAACTCACTGAAAAAACGTGAAGGTCATGAGAAGGACGCAGCATTTAACTAGATCTCAGAATTGCAGCATACTTTTATATTAACAGTGTTGCCATTTTACATCATCACAATCAATACGTTATAAAAAATTCTAAAAATATTTCAAACCAAGTTTAATACTGAAAACACAAACAAGAAAAGACAACATCAATGTATGGGGGTTTTAAGTAATTTATAAATATCTCATTTTAAAAGTATCAAAAGACTAAAATCTGCACATAGAAAGAAACTTAAGGCAGCATTTGTGGAGTCATGTAAAGCACTAGAATCCACTAGGTAGGAAATAACAAAGAAAAGTGAAGTGCCCCCCTTTACCTGAGAAGGCTAAAGCAATAATCTTTGCAAGGACACCAAGTTCTACAGTTTTGCTACTGATTCCTGCTGTAAGCTAAGAGTCTCAGGTGTTCACCTGCACATACCAACGAAGCATGGCAAGATTTAACCTAAACAATATAAATCCCAAATCTAACCAAAATTGCATAATACAGTTATATTTATTGCCCAAATAAAGAACTGGCATTGCTACTGTCATGGCACTCACGATGCTTGAGTTAGCTTTGTATTTTACTATCAACAGAGTTAATGCTCCAATAAGCCAACAGATGCTTAAAAGCTAAATAACTTTAGCATTCTGTTACATTATTTTAATATGCACAAGACTAGTAAAACACTCCCAAGTGAACGGATCTTGCAGTACAAGAATAAAATTCAGTAGTTCGTGTACAAACAGAAACATATCAGCTGTCACTGCAGAAAGTCACTTCCGAGCCCGCACTGCCTTCGTACAGGCTTCAGCACATTTCTACTCACATGACAACCGCTTCCTTACAGTGGTGAGGTTTAAGCACCGCTCAGTTTGTCTCCTTGTTAAATCAAAAGCTGAGCCATGATACATGCTGAAAGGACCCTAGTACTGGCGTGCTTTCTTGTTATGGAAATATCCACTCTGCCCGTGCTCCTCCAACCTAAACCGCAGCAGCAAGCTGAGCACTGTGCAGCGAAATTGCCTGCCAGTAGTACAACTAAAATCTAAACAATTTTCAGTAAAACTATGTCTAAATCACAAAGGCTGCAACAAACAGCATTCCTTGCAGCAGCTCTAACCCATTTAAGTGGGCAATTCAAACACATTTCTTGCTATGAAAAAGAACTGTTTATTTCAGAAGTAGATTTACACATTACTGACACTGGTCTATATTATTTATGGAAATCTTCCATGCACTTTCCATTTGAGTAACTCAAAGAACTGAATACAGAAATACGTATTTTACAGTAATTTATCTTGAATTGAAGTATATTTTAGATGTTAGGATATGGGCATAGATGATCTATATTTAAACGGTGCCTCTCATACTATCTCAAGCCATCAGGAGTTAACTTCTCTAACAGACAGCCCCACCTTGAAGGAGAAAGGAACTATAACATGAAATTCCAGTTTCAGTAAACATTTAACAAGAAAACAAAGCAACAGTATATGGAGCTCATCAACAAAGCATTGCTAACAACTCAGGAACACTGAGCTCCATGCATCTTAGCAGCTTAAATAATTTGCATTGGTGATACAAACAGTGTTAGTAAACTGACAAGTCTTTAAAGAGAACATTTGACATTTTTGCCCCATTTTCTCACAATAGAAACTTCAAGTAAATCTTTTTTCCTCAGATGTCTATGAGGTTTTTTTGTTTGTTTTATCCACTATAAACAGTAAAACACACTGGGGAGAAGGGTGATGTGGAAATTAAAGGTTTTGTGTTTCTGGGCTTAAGACAAGTCTCCACTTCTTAAATAAATGAACTGGTCTGTGATCTCCAGAGAGAATCAGAGGGAGACAGAGACACCACTCCAGACTGCACATTGTCCAGCAGAACCCACCATCCTCTAGGCCAGGTAGAGTCCACTAGCTAGGGAGTGGTGGCCAGAGCTGGAAGCTTTGTCTGGTTGGATGACACCACCCTGCCACTCTTTGCTCTGCCCCCACCCAACCTTAGGTCAAAAAGCCTTGCAGAACAGCTTCAGGTCCAGTTCTCTTTCTGACACTCTACAAGACTCCTGCCTGCGGAGGAGCTGCTGTTCCTCCTCCTCCATTTGCAGTATTTACCATTGTTTACCAGAAACTACATTGGGCTTTCCTTCCCTCACACAAAATCTTGTTTTTACATAACCAGAAGCAGGCTTTCTATGCCTAAAGACTTGATGTAATCTTGAAGACAGAGATCAGGCAAGGGCTGTCCACTGCAATAAAACTGACCCATTCAAGACTATGCATTGCCTGGTGGGACAACCCCTGCTATACCATGTGCCTTGACAGCATCTTCTTAGAGTGCAATGAATTTTTCCTAACTCTAAAGCTTTTTAAAATGTAGCATGCAACTCCAAATTTACACACGACTGCTCCTTTAAAATCCTCCACAAACTCAAGGCTGTCCTATTACAAGGACCCCTCTGGCACATCACCTCAGCATATTCCCCATTTCATTGGGAGCATCTTCTATCACACAGGGGGTACATGAGCAAATTGTTCATTCTCTGACTGCACATACCAAGCAAAACAGGGATTTTTTTGTAACAGCTCTTGCTGTAGGTTAAGGATACCAGTGGTGTAAATTTAGATCACACAGTATTCTTTTCATTGCTGAATTTGTTCAATACCTTTTCCAGCTACCTAAAGGCTTTCTCTGCCTCAGCATAAAATTTTCTAATCTTCTCAACTGGCTGAGTGATTTCTATTTAATTTTAAGCTGATACACGGCATGGCTCAAGGCTCTGTCCTAGCCTAATTGTGGCTGAAACAAATGCAACACCTCCAAGTTATTTGTAGCAGTTGTCCCCATTCTTACAGAGATGACACAGATCTGTCAGCTTTAAGAAACAGAAAAAAGATTCTTCCTGGTTTGTGTTAGCAACCTCTTTAGCCAGATGAAGGAACTGGGTGGGCTAAGGGAGAAAAGACTGGGAAGAAACCAATACTGAAAGTTGGTAAAGACCTGAAATGAAGCATTTTACTCTACCTTACTGCAATCAAAGATCAAAACAGCAGCATTTAAAAACATTGTGCTATCCTAGTACCCTTTAGCACTTCATATATGTTATTTGCAGTTGTCCCAATAGACTGTCTGAAATAGAATCATCTTCTTTAAAAAAAATTAAACCTGCCTCAGAACAAAATGACTTTCTAGTGTTCTTATTGTCCTTGGCTTTCAATAAACTTTTTTGGTGTTGTGATAGATTTAACACCTATGTTACAGCTTTTGCTTTTCTCATCAACTAAATCAGTAACACATTTTTCTTAAACCTCCATAAATAAATAAATAAGGATTATTTTTGTCCTTTTAAGGGACTTCATTCCCTTCTTTTCTCTAGGGAATGAAGATCCCTCTGCCACAGAATGTCAGGGTGGCAGCAGTTGGAGGCATCAGCCTCACTGAAGGAACAGAACCCAGGCAGAATGAGGAGATCATTGGGACAAGCAGCTCTAGCTCAAATGTATCAGTTACTGGAATACACCTCTGGATATCCTCCTTTGTTCACTTTGCTGTCTTGGACATTCATTGCTTCCTCTTTTAATGCCTAGGGTCACCAAGACAGCACATCTTTGATGAGCAGCCCCAAGTCCTTGCTGATTGCCAGAGGTCCTACTGTGTGCCCAAGCAAAAGCTGGGGGGAGGTGGGAGCAATTAAACCCCAGGACAAATGAGGAAGATCAGACCAGGCTTTGTGAGTAGAAATACACATACTAAAGAGAAAAAAAAAATCTGACTGCCTTCTCGTACTTAACTCGGGTTTGTTGTGTCACTTGTGTTGGTAGAAACCACCTGGATCCTTGCACCAACTGAGTCTGTCTCAACTTTCACCAGCCAATCCCAAATTTTAGGACAAGAGTGTGAAGCTGGTTCACTACTGCTAATGAAACTGCCTAGTGCATTGACTTGCAGTAGACTCAAATGCCAACACACACGGTAACCTCAAATCCAGCAGCACAGCTCAGAACAAAACAAATTTACCATAAGACAGCAAAGCTTTATTTACGTGTTCTCATATTTATTTTCTTTCACCATTTGATTGCATGATATATTCCTGACATTACCTGCACCCTGTTTTACTGTAATTTTTTCAGTTATCATGCTCTGTGTGACAGTTTTCAGGTCTCCAGCAGGAAAACCATTCATCAAGTACCAGAACTGAGGCCCCTGAGCTCAGCCCCCACCTTGGCAGTGCATAGAGTGACTTAACAGACTGCTGGTCCATTAACACTGCCAAAAATGAAGGTCCTCCAGCTACTGCTTCCTCTATGGATATAGTAAGAAGAGCTTGTGCTGCAGGAACTTGTGAGAAGAACACATGCAATTGCAATATCACAGTCTGTAAATATTGACATTAAAACTGAGTTCACTCCAGAGGCTGATAGTACACACATTTTCTTCCAAAGGCTACTCTTGGATCAGTGAGCTCACTCAGAGGAGTATCATGCTCTTACGCCAGGTATTGGCCTTGGATGCATTTTGAAAATCAGAAAGATTATTAATCTCAACTTTTTATTAGGCTGCCCTCTTTAACTCCCCTTTGAGCTATTTATTTCAATATTTATTAGATAGCTTTACCACCTTTTTGTCATTTTGACAGGTTAACTCTTTTTAAAACTTCAGAAATTAGAGAGTTCTCACTCCCGAGATGAATTTAATTCCCCTCACCCTTAATACAGATTTCTCATTTGCTTAAGTCATAAAAGTCCTTTTAGAAAACTAGGTTTCTGGAATAGGGTTGTAGCCCTCCTTAACCTGAATTTAGATAGTATTCCTTCACTACACAGGAAATAAGCATATTTTATTGTAGTGATCTAACTTTTAATTGCTGGTTTGTTGGGGTTTTTTGTTGTTTGCTTGTTTTGTTGTGGTGGGTTTTTTTTAATAATTGGCAAGAACCAAAACCTGAATACAGTAGAATGCTGCAGATCAGAAATCTCAGTCTTCTGCGAGATCTAGTAGAAATTACGACTAAAATATTATTATCCATTTTAAAGATTAATTTAGTATGTTCTTCTCTTCCACTGCAGAAAGCTGGGTCACACTCATCATGAGCCTTAATAGACTTTTCAGCAGTTGTCAAAGCTACTCCAACTGAAACATCATTTTTAGCCAGAGGCATCCAGCTATTCCTAGATGTTATTTAAATTCACATGACTGGAGGGCTTTCTGTGAGACTGTCTAAAGTAATTTGTTTTGTAACTGCCCTCCCTTCCCAACATATACCCTCACAATTTTTAACACGTGTACAAGAACAGTGTGTTATTCCCAAGCATGTGCACATTTATAGTTAATTCTATTACTCTGAAGATTTTTAATGTCATAGTATTAGCTCAGCTAGTGTGCTATTTCCAGAAACCTCTGAACCATTTTTAGTTCTAATGAAATCCAGATTATTAAGAACCATCTAACAAAAAGATCTCTTCTTTTTCTGGTTTAATAGCATTACATGACCATGCTATTCCATCACTTTATTTCACAAGATTTGGAAGACAGTATTTTGCTAAATACACTGGGGGGAAAAAAAACAAACTGAGCAAGAGCAGGATTTTTCCTAGCAACTTACTTTTCACTTAAGCAAGTGTTACAATGCTGAGATCTTCTTATGGTTTTCTCTCCCTACTCAAGACAGTTTTCAGTACAGATTTTTTTTTTCCAAAGCAGTTTTGTGGTCTGAGTGGTCTTTCTAATTCATTTCTTTTAAGTACTTTTTGAGCCAGCTTCAGCAAGATCTTTGAGAGACTAATCCTCAATCATGCTTAATTACTCACAAGCATAACATCTTCAAATATATAGTTACATAAACTAGCTAAATCTTTTGTTGAAATATTTAATCTATTTCACAGAATTTAAAGTTCAAAGCCAAGGATTTCTGGAAATACAGAGACTCTTAGATCATGAATCTAAGAGTCAATTGCTCATTTTCTTCTGTGAACTTTATATTTGCTGCCAGCCAAGATTTACTAGTTTCAAGAAGGAATTAAAAAGCACATTCTGCCCAAATAGATCATTAGAAATAATTTTCAAGGAAAATTTCTAACAGCAATACGTGATCACTTTCAAATAAACAAGAACTAAAGCATATCAGATCACAAATTACAAACCAAAGGCTATGTTTCATTTTGGAGGTGACTACTAATACAACAGAACTCAGATTTTGTTTAGAATCACTAGAATAACATGCACTATTAAACAAATACTGGAACCCACTCCTTTCCTTTCCTTTCTGCCTCCTAATACGCCTCAGGTAACGGTTCTGGATTACCTTTGTGACTTATTCTAATTGGATTAAAGGCAATTTGCTATTTAATTCAAATCCAAACTCAATCTATTTTTGTGAAACACAATTTCTTCCAAGTCAAAACTTTCTGCACAGCAGAAGTCATAGAATGAAGTACCCATGACCTTATTCCCCAAAATTAATTTAAATTATACATACTGAAGCAGTAATTGCATCTGGTAAAACCTGGTCTATCAGATTTTCAGATTTCTAATAAATCTAATAACTAATCAAAAGCTAAATAGCTTTTAAAACCGATAGGTACAGATTATATTGTTATATTGGTGCATGCTACAAAATTTAAGTTACCTAACACATCAGACTAACATAGAAGAATTCTCAAAGCTAACTCAACTCTTCAGTGACTCAGATGCAAATTCTTTTACTGACATAACAAAGCAGCTTAGTATATAACTTCATTCATAAATTTCAATGTAAATATTTTCTCACAAATATTATGAAAGGACTGCCTATTAAGGCTGCTCCTTTCTAAGCGGAAGTGACTTAAGACACTGATTTTTGTATTGATAAAACAATAATGGAGAAACATGCTTTTTCATGTATTTATGCACACAGTTTTGTGTGAAACAATTTTTTTAATGGTCACACCTTATTATGTAGCACTGAACAAACAAATAGCAGGGAAGACATATATAACAACATCCATACGACAAATGCCCTACAGTTTTCCAAAGTGAATATGACAATTAAATAGTATTAGATAAATCCTCAGACTACCAAGTGTCCCTAGGTCTGTCACGTCCCTGAAAATTTTTATTTTCACTACAAAACTAATAAATACCAGAACACACTTCTGGTGAAACTGTGTCATCCTCAAAGACACCACAAAACTTTGCTGTAAATTTTGGTTTTCAACACTTGTCGGTATAAGCACTTTGGAGGGTACTAAAAATAGACTACAGTTTCTCAGTGAAGACCTCTCTTTCTCCTGTGCAGGTTTTCTTTATCACAGCAAAATCACAGACACTATTCTGCAGCCCTGCATAAAACCTTTGCTCAGTTCAGCAAAGACACCAGATCTCCTTTGACATCTGAAGAGCTACATCCATCCATTTTTCATGTCCTTGAGTATATTTTTTTTTCTCTTCACAATCAGAAATTCCACAAAAATGCAATAAATAACAAACAGCAATATCTGAGTCTTTGTGAGGTTCATACCTCACATTAAAGGCCCGATAGAACACATATTCAGGAAGAGAGGAAAGCCCCAAGTTGTTAAAGTTTCTTTTTTAGGTCACTCACCTTAGGTAACTCCCACTCTGACCGGGAACCATCAGCACTGTAGTAGTACGGTCTACCTTGTTCATCTGCGTGTTTTATCCACTGCAGAAAGAAATGTGATGATAGAAAACATAATCAGAGTGACAGTCACAACAGTAAATCTCTGAGACCTGAGATTTAAAGTTAATTTTTAATTAAGTGCCATCCACTTCAGCTGTGTCTAATGCACAACCTCCATTAACTAACCAAGGCTAGATTGCAATGAGAGAAACACTTTGCAGCATCCTGATTTTTTCATTCTGTAACTCCCCAGAAAAAAAGTCCTGCAATATCACACAAGAGATTGTGATAAATAGATTTTATTTTTTTTAAGATGCCATATCTCATTCTTATCAACATTATGTTGTCAGTTTAGGAAGGCACAATCTTTCCATCAGATCGGCATCAGGATCTTACACATAAAATTACAAGAAGCTCAACCAGCAACTGCTGGTAGCTTGAGAGATATATGCACTTGTTGAACAACTTTTTAAGAACATCAATGGAAAAAAGAGATGCAGTATCTAGAGAAATCCTGAAGAAGACAATATAATTTCTGTAATCTCTACAAGCACCTCCCACAACCAAAGAGGTAAACCCATGACAACTGGGACTGGTCATGCAGAAAGAAAAGAATTTTAACGAGCAAAAATCAACATGATGATTGCAGAAAAATACAGAAACACTCACAGCAAGGCTCTTGGCTCAAGCAGGTTTCACAAGATTGCCTTCCTATAACTGTTTGTGGTAGGAAATGCTGTTTTCTATCAATCCCAGTGCTCTTAATAAAGAAGGCTGCATTTTTGCTAAAACACAGCAATGTGCTTTAGAGATGTTTGTCAGAAACAGATTAAAGAGGATAAAATTCTAAAACTGACATAAAATCCAATTATTTAGAAACTTCTTGCAAATAAAACTTGCATACTTCAACTGAAGAACAGGTGGTGCTGTAATACGATAAACAAAGTACTGTTTCACTGAACACTTCATAAGTTTAAAAACTCAAAATGCAACTTCAGTGAACAATCAGAAAAATGGACTGCTTTACAAATATAAACAAACACTGTAATTTATCCGATGTGGGAGAAATTTCTACAGCATGCCCAGAATCACAGTAAGTTGTCAGTAGCTATTAGATAATAAGAATTGGGCATAAATCTGCTGATACGGCTGTAGTTTAATTAAGAAGTTTGTCTACATCTGAAAGCAGTAGTGAAAATCTCTAATAAAGGAAATTATGAAACTGATAAAGCAGCATTACATTCAGTTTAAAAACATCTTAACTGGAAGGTCTATGTAGACAAGAGCAGATCTTAAAAGACAGTAAGAAAAACTTATTGGTACGAAGTTCATTCCTGAAGTATAACCAAGAGGATGGGGGAGGGCAGGAACTAAAAAAAATATATATACATGGTATGTTCAATTAATATAACCTGATACGCAACTGGAAATAAAACTTCTTCTAAATAAGAAAAAACATACATTAAAAAAGTACACTTGCTAAAGCTTCATGCACATTTAAAAAAACACAAAAGGACATACTGCCGAGGTATGCTCTTCACTTTTGGAAATGCAGGTTTCATTTCTAGAAGTGAATTAGTAGAAAAGATTTAGAACACATGATGAGAAGAAGGAAAAAGTACCTTTTCATTAGTATAGTCATTGGTATATAAGGTTTGACCATGTTCATCCAACTCTTCTGACCAACCCTTTGGAGGAGAACCATACTGACTATCTGACTGGCTGTAACAAGAACTGTGGTCGTTTTCTTCTGATGAAAGATGCTACAAGTAGTCAGAAACATATAAGGCAGTTTTGAGAATGAAAGCGCTTTAAAATCTGAAAGATCAAAGATTATTTGACTAGAAAGAGAATAGTAATGAAATCAGGGAGTTCACATTTTTATATGTTATGAGGGAATGAGATGCATTATTACAGTACCGACAATTCAAAGTATTTTCAGAACAACTAGCTTATACTGATTTTTTTTTTTTTTTTATTTCCACTATACCAGGTTTCAGCTACTCAAATTTCAACTCCAGGGGTTTTGCCTATCTAAATTTTATTCCTATAAATTTACATTACTGAATGATGAAGAGAGTTAGCTTTAGTAATCTGCATTGCCTTAATAAAACCTGGGAGCCCTGCTACCTCGGTTTTCTACCAACATCCCAACTTTCACACCTAAATCCTTCTCCTTTCCTCAAACACATCGGGAAACACAATGGTGATTGAGGACAACATGAAACTTCAGTTCCACCTTCTTAGGTCTCAGTATTTTACAGTATTTGCCCAATTCATCTTAAAAATATTATGAATTCCCACTCTCCTCCTTCCACTCTGACACACACGACAAAGAGCATTGCAAAAGCAAGGTTTTCCACCGGGCACAGCTAGCTGAGGTGAAAAATTGCTTTCTGAAGGTAGAAGTAAATTATTATGTTAGGAACAGGTTTGGTGTGTAACACAGAGAAAAGATTTTACACACACATCAAACAATTTCTGTTCCCCCAAAAACCTTGTTCATCCCCTTGCTAACACACTGCAGTCTTATTGTAAGCATCCATTCCATGCATCAAAAAAAATCTCTCTGCTTTCATCTCCCACAACATCTTTATGCTGTGGTCTCCTGAGGAATTCTATGCAGATTTCCTTTCACAGTATCTTGGATCCTGAGCCAGCAGGAGGTATAACATTTAAGACATCCTGCTACCCAGAAACTACAGGAGTAAAATATTATGGGTCAGTAACACTGGCATAAGGGTCTTGTAAGGCAGGAGAGAGACATAATTTCAATTTTAAATAGGAAGTCTTACAAAAAATATTCAATTATCAGAAATACCCCAGTTTTTTAGTCAGTGGGTTTAAAGACTGCATGTTTATTGACAGATCCAAATGATTTCTACATAGGTTTTTGGTGCTGCTTTTCTGAGTACCTTACCATTTGTGTGACACAAACTCCCTCAACTGACATGAGCCAGCTTACCAAGCACAGCAAAACCCACAGGAAATTTTTAGGCCATTAATTAAGGAACACAAAAAAATGTAAATGTCCTCTACATCTTACAGAATATAAGCATGTAAACTATGGATTAACCAATGCTACCTCTCTTGCACATGGGGCAATGAAAAATTCTCATGTGCCAATTCCTAACCACTGTGAGGAGGGGAGGAAGAAGGGTGGGGGGCGTCTTCAGTCCCATTTTTACACTTGCAGAATTAAGACTGAAGAGTTGCCAAGGGTGCTATTGGCCCCATTTGAACTACAGCTCCATGGGATAACTATACTGTATACACGTATTTAAATCTACGTGGTTTTAATGGTTAAATATTAATTGAACTGACATATGGCAAATCAACGCAGAAGACTTTGGACATTTTTATTATTACTATCTACAGAGATTATGACCTAAGAATATAATACATTGGTATTTGCCTCTTCCAAGCCACTCCTGATACTGAAGAAACACCCTACACAGGTAAAACTAAACAGAGGACCTAAAAATGAAAACTCTCCTAGAAAAACCACTGCTGCATAATAGGAATGACTGTTAATGTGTCTATCTGCATGGCATCCATATAATAATAGTTTAGATGCTGCAAGCCTTAACTCATATCCTGTACATTTGCAGACCTAAAATTCAACAAAATTCCTGAGTTGTTACAAATTTTACCAAGCCAAGGCGTTCCCTGTCCCTCAGCTGAGAGGAACAACTGCTAGAGCTGCATCAACAGGGTTTAGAGAACACTGGCCAAACAACGTTCCACAGCTTTCAATTTCACTTTCAACACTTTTTCAGCATTAACTGCCTGCGTGTTTTTTTCATATTTTCCATGCCTTATCTTGTCTCATCCTCAGTTATACTATATCACACTTAAATAAAGCCATCTTAAGCAGACAGCTACCCAGCTTTACACCTTATAAGAACTTTGCTGTGACATTGAAGGGAACTACAGAAAAAGTCACCCACATCATTGCTTCTATCGTCATTCTGGGCTTTTTTCCATTTACATAGAAAATTGCTGGTGGCAGAGACCAGTTCATCCCCATGCATTTAATAAGAACAGCTATCTGTCTCCCTTCTATAACTTAACCAGCCTAGCATTCAATTATACTAGTACCTGTGAAAGTGAAAATAATCAGGAAGAATACTAATTAAGGAAGGTACCATCCCTTTATTACCATTTTTTATTTTGAAACAAAAAAAACATGGAATGAAATCTCATTCTGGTCACATGATTTAAATTCTAGATTTGAAATTCAATTAAATCCTATTTGCTTTTCTATAGCTGTTGGGTAATTTGTGGATGTCTACTACATATTATGATCTCTTATCTAGGTATTAGGGGTTTGCCTTCTCCGATATTGTGACATCTCTTTCCTTTTACAGTTAATTTAATTAAATCACTTCACTTGACCAATTTCTCCTAATTACTGTTAAGCACTACTTCCTCAAATACATTAACAAGTCATTGCCTCTAATACATTTTATTTGTAACCAAAATCTCATACACTTTCTTACAGGCACTGTGGATAGGACTTCACTGCTTCCCCACAACCCATCCATGTAACATCCACTTAACTGTCATGCCCTACAACTGTTTTCTCTGCCATGTCTGTGACTACTGTGGCAAGTAAGGCACAATTCTGCCCCTTTGTAATTATCCAATAAAATTCCATTTCCTAATCACAAAGTTCAAAGACCAATTATAAACCATGTCACATTTCGTATATTAGAATATGTGACCACTCAGTTCTCATTTTTACATCACTTTCCATTTTCCTACCTAATATAACACAAGCTCCTCTGAGGACAAATCAGTAGAAACCAGCATTTAATCCTTCTGCACGTACTCTTTTAGTATTAAAAGAGCGTAACTCAGACTAGCATAAAAGCCAACTTATAATTATTAAGACATGTTAGCTCTAATTTTTCCTAATCAGACAAAATTTGGGATGCCCTACATTTTACTGTAGCTTGGATCTCAACCTTTACACTCTGTATTGGATTAAGTACCCAGTTCCAAAAAGGAACATGAACAGTGGAGTGTGAAGTATGTTCCCAAACGCAGAACAGAAAAGGAAAGAAGGGGAAGAGTCAGGGGGGGAAAGGCAGCTTCAAAATCAACACGTGACTGCTGGTAAGTGGACTGACGTGACCATGCAACATGCATCTCTCCCTAGACTCACATTTTGATAACCCAGTCAAGACACAAATTACCTAAGGAGCTTAAGCTACTGGAAATACAGACTTAGTGTCCAGTTAAAAATCAAAACATGTATCATCCACTGGTCTCACGAAGACTGAAAACTTGATAGACGTAACTGTCTGATGGCCAACTTGTGACACCTGAAGCATCACAAATAACCAGAAGAACTAACATGAAAGAAGTTATGGGCAATTTAAAAAAATAAATTAAAAATCCAGTGTTCTGAAGATGCAACCATGTGGTGAAGTGATGGTACAGACGTATGAGTCAGAGGGATTGATTGCAGATAGGGAGGGAGAAAGAATTCTTGCAAGTCCTTCCGTGAAAAGAAGGAAGAACTACAACAATGAGAAAACCACCCACCCTTATGACAAGGAGAATCACTACTCAAAAAAGCAATTGCCTCATCCAGACAAAAACCAGTCTTATCCAGCGAAAGGACAGTCAGTGATAAATTAAGAGACCATTGCCAGAGACACCAAAGGGACAGGCATAAACATTCCATCTGTTTGCCTGTTGCTGCCATTCTCCTGTGGCAAGAAAATCTGGCTATTTAAATGCTTGAGGATGTCATGGCTGCTGTGAAGGCCATTGCCAAAAGAAGGGGAAGGTGTCCTCTTCCCTTTCTCTCCCGTTCCTGTTACTACCTTTCCAGGGGTAGACTTCTGTGACAGGTTTCAGCAATCAAAAATTTTTGAGCAGTCTACAATTCAATTTTAAAACTAAACTCTGGTTATATAGTTTATATATATATATATATATATCTCTATATATAAATATTTGAAAAGCGTATATAGAAATGAAATACGTAGAAGATTTCTTGATAAATATTTGCTTTCTCTTTCCATCAGGAAACTGGTTAACCTCAGTACTGTTTGGACACAAGAGCACTACTTTAGGCATATCTAAATAGAAATATCCATCTCCCAGCTATTCCTTTCCTTTATCTGAACCACTGCAGTTCTGATAAACACAACCCACTGTCAGGTTTTCCCTAGCAACTGGCTGCACAGAATAAATGGGTACCTCAAATATTAGCCCAAATCATCTTTTAACATAACTAACTTCATGGTAAGCTTCAACTGTCCCAAGCAAGGTCAGTAGCAAAGCTTTGCCAAAAGGCTTTCCAAAAGGAAATCTTTTACATAATGAAAAAAAATCCATTGATATATCTAAAGAATATGTTAATGGCCTGAACGTAATCTAGTCAAAAGTAGTGATATCTGCTATGGGGCTGTTCTTCCAGGCATTTTTACAAGTTACTACTCTTGCACACAGTTCATGTACGCATTCTTGTACACAAAAGCAACTCGAGTGAAACTGCTGACTGCTTCATACCAAGACATAAAAAAAAGACAAAGGAAGACACTCCTTGACACCTTGAAACTCAGAGAAACCAAATTCCACAGCAAAAGACCATTCATATGCATTACAATCTCATTGCTTTTGATCTCAGAAGGAGCTACCTCATGATCTGCATGGCTCTGGGAATCCCCTTTATTAATGCTTGCATCTCGGGCCCACCGCGGAGGTTTCCAGGTTCGTTCCTGTGATCCTCTGTTGTAGTAATAACAGCGTCCTGTCGTATCTTTATGGGTTTCCCATTCCCCATTTATTTGGACTGGAGCACTTGTAGGTAGTGGCGGAAGTGCAGACTGAGATATTTTCAGTTCTTGTAAATTAGCATAAACTGGTGAATCAGGCCTCCCTTGGCTTGGCGGAGTAGTTGGCTATTGAGAGAAGAAATGCACTGTTAATGAGCAAATGAATTTTCGAATGCTCCCTCACAAACCAGAATACAGTTGTAAAACAAACCAACAAACTCCTTTTTTTGTTGTTAAGTACAAAAGCACAAAAGACAGCCACAAAATGCTGGGGTGTAAGAACATCAGATTCTTAATTCTAAGGTAGATATCACAAGCTATATTTATATAATACTGAACCAATTTTTCAGCATTTCTCCAGATGACAGCTGATAATTACGTCTTACGGTGGATTTGAAATACACTGGAATAGTCATCAAAAAATTATACGCTTGCCATGCCTTGTAGCAAAACTTCAGCTTTACAGTTCAAGTATTGCTCAGAAACTAAGTAATGTGGTCTTGTTCAAAACAATACATAACATTTCTGAGATGCCACTTGTTGGGCAAATATTGTTCCCCAACCTTTCCACCTCACTGCTAATACAGTGGTGGTGAATGTAAAGCAGCGCTTTTGTATTCTCAGCAAGGTCTAAAGAGGCAGCTCAGTCGAAAAGATGAGCACAACATTGTGACTAAGAAACTCTGAGAAACACCTGGATGGTTTACCTGTACGCCTTTTCAAACATGCTTATTTAAAAATATTTTAGGCAACATCACCAAGTGTTTCAATTATCCCTCTCTTCTTGTAGAAATTAAGCAGATATTCTTATCCACCTGATTTTTTTCACATACATACACTAAAGTAGAACAACAAATACCTACAAGAAAACAAAACACTAACGACATTTTCTTATTAATAAATAGTTTGCTAACATGACAGCCAGCAGAAATTATGGCTAAAACACCATAGGACTTACTGAAACCACAAGTACTTCCAAATGAGCCACTACCGTGCTTAGGAGAGAAATAAAGCTTCAGATGTTCAATTTTTAAAGTCTGAGACAAACACGACATGCAGAATGTAAGAGAATGTGTTTTCACGAGAGCTGTGATTATAAGATTGGGAAAGCAGCTAGTTATTGAACCAAATAAAAGAGTTTCCTGGTAATGCACTGCCATTTTTGTACTTTGGGGCACAATATTTAGGAGCTCTAAAGGAAATAGCTATACAATTTATACCATCCCCTTGGTTTTAACTGAGCAGCTTTGCTGTAGGCAAGTCCTTGTGCCTCCTGTTGCTACTGCATTACATAAAAGATCTTTTATAATGTACTTTTAAACATTAAAATCCTAAGATGTTAATCTAGGCCACATCTAATCATAAATTATCAGGGTTTGCTCAGGCAAGACAGCATATCATACCACACAATCAGATATAAACTGATTGCACCATAGGTAGAACCAAATATGGGCAATATCCACAACCAAAGGGGGAAACGGCTAGAGAGGAACTTAATGAGATTATAACAGGCATGGACTTGTTTTGCGTGCCTTTAAAAGAGACAACACAGCTTACTAGATATATCAAGTACAGAACTTCTAAGGCAAACCACAAGTGCTGAAAAAAAAATTGCAGCACTAGTAAAATCAGAGAGCCAAAACAAACTAGTATCCTTCTATACCTGATTCAAAGGAAAAAACTGTTACAAAACTTAATTAAAGTAAAAGGCTATTNCGTGAGGAGGGTAGAACAGCTGCCTTTGGTAGAGTTGATCTTGAGAGCACTAAGAGCATAAACAGCACTACTGTGAACAAAGCACCACCCTACCATCTTCAGGGACGAACCAATTCCCTGGGATGTTGGGACAGTAATCTTGATGCCTCCTCATTCAAGAGCACCGTTTCTGCCTTGGTGTCTGAAGAGCTTGCAGAGCTGCATCTCCCACATAAACCACCCTGCCATTAAACCACGGGGTTTGTCATTGAAACGACTCCACAGAACGCACAAACCTCCAGCTCCTTCCTCTATTTTAAGGAAGTGGCAAAAGTGGCACCACCAAGCGCCCCAGCTGCTGCCGTGAGGGGCTGGCGGCTTGCACAACCCTCACCTCGCCTGAAATTCCTCTTCTACACAAAGCAATAAGGCAGCTTTCCTGTCTGGCCCACATTTAACAGCTGCTTTTTTGTTTTAATTAAGACAGTTAAGTGCCATCGTTGAAAGAACAGTTCTCTGTACTAATAAAAGTGTTTTCCAAATGGAAAGCCTGTGACACAGAACGCTTGATACAGTTTTTCAAACATTTTCTCAAGCAACACATAGGAACAAGGCTCAGAGGCTTCACACTGAGGTTTTCAACCATTTCAGCATTATAACCAGCACAACTCCAGATGAAACTGCAGGACATGGATGTGCTCAGCCAATACTGGAAGCTTGCAGCTGAAGTACTGCCACATAACTTGGGCAGCACACTAGTTATGTTTAAAACAGTAACATGATATGGAAGTGCCATGAGGGATTTTCTTCTGAATGCTTAGTGCTTCCAAACTCAATACACCAATTTCTGGTCATAAAGGAAAAGACAGAACTTTTGTCCTGAGCAACAAACAAGACAATTAGCTGTCCTGCCCAGACAACCCTCCAGCTCCTGTCATTCCCTGTTGTTTTCTCTTCTGACAGATGTTTCAGGGAGAACTGCATGATTTTTGAAAGGCACCTAGAAGTTACTGCTTTCAGGGAAGCATTAAGAAAATGCAAAGCCACCAATCTAAAACACACGGCTTAGCTCGTAAGTACATCTTTGAGTGACATGACTTTGTTATCAGGAACTATTTTAAATAACCTTGTACCACACAATGAAACTTCCTCATACCCTGAGACAAGCAATGAGGTATATTGTTGTGTCTATGATTATGCTCAGTTCAACAGTACCCAACCTTACCAAGGCTAATTTTATCCAGAATTTCTTATTTATTGATAAGAGAAACAGCTTTTAGAAAGTTCAAAGTTTCCTGAAATCATTAGTGTACATTCTACACCAGTGTTGGCAGGAAGGTCAATCCCCCCTTGCCCCCACCCCTCAGGCTGGGAAGGGGAGTCCCACACAGGCAGGTCAGAGTGGATGTCCCTGTGGCACTCCCAGGCAAGGCACCACCTCCCCCTTTCCTTTCAGACAAACATTTTGTGAGTTCACGATTGAGTACTGCAAAAAACTTGTATAGTTTCAAACCAAAAAACAGATAAATTTAACTTTCATTTAGCAAAATCATTACTCACTGACCATATTAATACGAATAGACAAAGCATTACCTAGATCAAAATAGTTTCTGATCACTTCCATGGGTGTATGCCCAAAACCAGACATACACAGTTAAGGGAGATTTAAATACATGCTAAACACTAAACAGGACTTCCAGCAAGAATTTCCCTCCCTGAGGCCTTTTTTTGCTCTATCAAACTCTGAATGCTCATAAACATGGAATTAAATCTTCCCAAAGAGACTCCTTGTCTTCTCACTATCAGAATTGCAGGAACATGTCCTTCAACATGCCTATACACGCACACACAAAACGCCTTACACTCCAAACATTTCAACATTCATCTGCTATTTGATATGGATTTCAGACTTTTTCATGTTGCTTTCTCCTGCTAAGAACAGTGAAGAACTCTTGTTAGAAAAGTGATGTAGGAAAATTAGAAAGCAGAAATACTTCTATGACACTACAACCTGAATGAAAATTGTACAGCCCATTAAGCACTCTGGCAACTTCAAGAACATAAGGACCTCTCCCAAAGCTCAGTAATGCTCTGTATAACACTGTAGAAATCTGCCACATTTAACCTCAGTCTCTCAGAAAAGTCTGCTAACACTAAATCCTTGCTAATTGATAAGGAAGAGAGTTTCATGCAGGCAGGACAAAGTTTCCAGGATCAACACACAACATTCTTCAAACAGAGACTGCACACACAGCATTTTCAGAACACAGGTTTTATACTGGCACATTAGGAAGCAGATACAGGCCTTTAAAAAAAACAACCTGTTAATCATTCATGAATGAACAGTCAACATTTTTAACAAAGGCCACAGATACGCAATCAGGCCTCTGGAAACCTGAACTCAGTGCAGTGGAAAGCAAACGTACACATCCTGGTAATGAAAAGTACCTTGTGAAGGAGCATAGTATGCCAGCAACAAAAGCCAGAAAACAAAGTTTGCTTGTAACTGGTAATTACCTTTTTCCTTTTATAGACATAAATTCAAGAAAAAACTTCTAGAACATAACTGCCTAAAGAATGCCTGCAATGCTGGCCTGAAAAACATGACCTACCACACATCAAATTGCTTTTGCTGTCGTGCTTCTGTTTGCAGCTTCTCTTAATGTTATGAACCTGAATGGAAAAGCTTTCACTTCAGTAGCAGCATTCAGATTGCTGTAAATAACTGCTAAAAATTAAGAACCTTAAAAAAACAAGGGCAAATCTCAATATTCTTTATGAAGTTACAAGAAACAGATTTTCCATACTCATGCGAGAGAAGAACATTGTATTGAAAGAAAGCAACAGAATACTGTCTCTGCAGCAGCTTGGTGAAGAAAGAAGAACAGGCAAATCCCACAGCATCCTGAGACTGGGAATGAAGCATCCCAGTTCCCTCAACAACTGAACTTCTTGCCAAGGAATTGCCGCTGTCCTTTTAGAAAGGCCTGGGACTTCAATACCAGCTTTATTCAACAGGAACAAATACAAAAGAAATCTCAAAAACTCTACAGTTTTATTTTCATAAAGTGACAGCTTCAACTGGAATAATTAGCTCATCTTTTCCTTCCTCTTTCTGCTTTTGGTTTATATTTTTACAAACATGTTCTGGACTCTATTTTCTTTCTAACAGATACAGGCATATTTACAATTTACACCCAAAAACCCACTGGGGAGATTTTTCAGTGAGTCCTCTACTACCTCAGAGGTGAATAGAGCAAGGTAATTTAACAAGCCAAATTGAAACGAGAACTGAAACAATTTTTTATGCTCTAACCTTCTCCAACATAGGCTGGATAATTCATACTGTAAGTCTAAGGAACATATAAAACAATGAGAGTAAATATTATAAGCCTGTTAACCACTGATTATACATTTCAGACAAGCTACAGTAATGTGAGTGTTACTTAGCTACACTGAAGTTCTTGTGTTCAGTTGATTTGCCTTTATAAAGTGGTAAGAAAAAAAATATGACATTGCAAAGCAAAACAGAATTAAAATCATCCCACAGAAATCATTCAACTATTTCTGCCTAATAAAGGCCATTCAACAGTTAAATGTTTAAAGTATCCCATTTAAAAATTAAGCATATAGATTCGAAGTAATTCTTTAATGGCTAGTAAGTAATTTCCCATGAGGCTGGAAATAGTTAAATTAGGCATCATTCACCTTTGCTAATTTGACCTTTCAGGAAATTTTGTATTTTACTTACACTGAACTACAGGCTGAAATATTACTTCCTTCTATTACTGGAGAGTTGCATACAATTAATTTTATTATATATCCTTCTATTAATATTTTGTTTAATGAAACCAGATTATGAAACAGTCCTAGTACATAGGACATCAGGGTTCCTAGAATGTACTTGTGTTATTTCAGCCATGTAAGGTCCCTTCTGTTTTAGCTGTCTCATAACACAAAAAACAAATTCCTGCAGTTGGCGAAAACATAAATCTTTATCTAGTGCCACTGTAATCTACCAATATCTATGTGCATAGAAAAAAGCCCCTCAAACTAAATACATTCCCTTCCCTTCGTAGCCCAAAAGAAGTGACTTAAATTATTTTCATACTCATCAAGATAATGATTTATTTATTGTATTGCAAAATCCTGCAGCACAGAAAGATAAAGGTGGCTGCTTCTGCCACATTCACAACACTTGAGAACAGGAATGGAAACTGGCTGCAGCAGCAGGACACAGCCTGTGATGGGAGAGAGCACTTGGCTGCATCTTGGAGTACCAGAGACCACTCCCAGATCATCCATCATAAGTGACAGACCAAAGAAAATTGATGGAAAACCTTTTTTCCCCTGCATGCTCTGCAAATTTCCCATTCACATTTCTGCAGTTGCTCACTGCACGAGCAAACTATTACATATGAACGTAGGAAGTTTATAGCAATAAAAGAAAGTATACTGAAAGACTGCAACAGTGATGTCAAATATTTTTAAAAACGGAAATAAGATCTTACAATGGGATCCTTTGTAAAACGTGCACAAAGATGACAGTGTTTACCGTACTTGTACTTTGCCACTTGCACAATCTAGCTTCTCCCTTCCATAAAAAAGCTTTTGTCCAAGGATATAGACAAAGCTGCTTTTCCTATAGCAGAAAATTTCAATACCATATGAAACACTTTACGTCATACATGCTTACACAGCAAGCTGACCTCAGTCAGGAAAGGGTGGCCAAATTTATTTATTTATTTATTTATTTTTAACTATGTTAGAAAGTCAGACAGTAAATTTCCTTCACTCCTCTTCCCCCCGTTCACTTCACCAGATCAAATACTGATACTTTCAACACACATAACACTAATATATACATAATAATAATTAGGTTATCTATAACCTAATTCAGAAATTTAGTCCGCATCTTGAACAACCTGGACATGCCATACAGAAAGAGATTTACACATTTATTTTTCTTCCATTTTTATGGAAGTTAATTTCAAGTTGCTTCTGCATTTTAGCTCAATTGCTGTCAATTCTTGAGCTCTGTGGAGCCCACAGTACACGTCTGAATGCAGATTTGTGAATAATAAAGATGTTGGGAATAATTTGTGATGTCTCTCAAGGATATATCCTATAAAACCCAAGATAATACACTAAGAATTCGCAAGAAAAGCCTAGCTTGCTCCCTCCAGTGCAAAATTATGCTGCAATAGGCCAAAAGGTACTGCTTTTCAGATGGGAAGTATCACAAGAGCACAATAAGCTGTTCAGTTGTTTTAGAACTGTTACAGCAGAATAATCACAATTTCAGAAGTAGTGGAGATTCCTCACTTATCAAACCATTTACTGTTTTAACTGGCTTAATGTATAGTTGTGCATCTCATTTGCCTCAGACAGGTGAAAGTATTCTTAAAAACAGATTATTAAGATCTTCACGGAACACTTCTATGTTGTATTCATCACAGAAACATAGAGTGGCTAAGAAGTTAGCTCCTATGAAATATTGTGGGAATAGTATAGAACAGTATTATATGAACTCATAACAGCCTAAAGGTCATGGAAAAGTTTCCATTACAGTCACTTCAAACTGAATAGCAATTTTTTCTACACTTCACATTTTCAAAAGTACAGATCCCATAGCCTTTAAGTGTACTTTTGAGGGTCCAGTGCTTACACAAAGCAGTGTAAAGCCAGAAACCCATGAAAAGTGCAGATGGGAAAGTAAACACCACCTCTGATAAAATTCCCAAGTTACTGAAGTTGTAGTACTGAGCAAGCTCAAATACCTAAAAGATAGCTTGAGAACCACTTGAATAAATGGAATGAAGTTTAAATACTACCACACAAGTTAGCAAAACCCCATCATTCAGTAGAGCAAAAACTGTAATACTCTACTATTAGAAAGAGGAGGAAAAACCCAGAACAACTAAGACTTTTCAAACTCTATATGTGTATTATAATGGTTCACCTTCACAATAGATAGTTGGGGATTCTTAAAAAAATACAGAAAATAACAATTTGCAAGAGACAGTTCTAAAACAGAGCAGTCATCAAATCTGTGTTCTGTTAGAATGGGTATTTAAACGAAACACTTCACAAGAAAATGCACAACTCCCACACAGTTTACAGCTGCTGTCCTTTTACTCTGCTGCAAAAGCAGATTTCATTTGTGTGAAACTGCTTCACCAAATGTTGCTCATGGCAGCAAATTCTGCAAGCGTTTGTTACAGTAGTAGTTCTTTGTTAGGTGTTAGAATAATTTCAAAATACCTTCTTGAACTTATGAACTGCAACACTTAGAAGTTTTTAATAACATATGCAGCTGCAGAACATCACCAGTATTCAAACAGAACGAGCAAAGCTGATGTATGAGCACACTTACTGGGATACTGGAAATGACTTACGGAATTAATTATGGTGGCAAACCCCAGTGAAGACCACAGTTAACTGGTCTAGGAAGCAAAGTATAAAATCAGATACTAGAACAGCATCTGTTGGTTTGCCTTACTAATATATTAATAGTAACACTTTCTCTTGTGTAACTGGTAGGCTCCAGTCACTTTATATCCTGCTACCCTCCACATCTGCCTCTCCAAGCATTCCCTGAGTTTATTATCTACAACTACCATCCACAAACTACTATACCTCTCATGTGCCCCAAAACTCCAGAGGGCAATTTCCTTGATTACGTCCCACTTAGGAATAAACTTCAGAAAGAAGTAGGTGTAGCTATTCACATTAACTTCCACAAACATTGTATCAAAATCTTGGGAAACAAGTTTCAAGACTGGTCAATTTATCAACAGCAACATCTGAAAAAGCATGTTCTAGGGTCCTGACTGGCTAAACAATTTCAAAATATATGATTTGAAGAGCCACATTTTGCATACTGTTACGCTAACTCTATACCTTTACAAACCAAAATGCAAATTATACACCCAAAGTCTAGAAAAATTATGATAAAATCTTCTCATCGAGTAACTTATTCACACTCTAATATAAAATAAACTTGGATTAGGGAATAATAATCTCAGGATGTTCTTAAATCTGTGCACACAAAGTCCATGTTTCTAATTTCAGACAACTTTTTCAAGAGCTATCCTTCTTAACACATCAGAGTATCTACTATTAAAAAAAAAACCAACTTTTTTTCACTTTTTCCTTTTGAAAAAACTGGTTTGCTCATCTTAGCAGAAAGGGAAGCCAAGAGAAAAGTAACTTGCCACTTTAAATGAGTTAGTTACCCTAACTACCCACGCACACAAGCAAAGAATTTCCTTTGCGCAGAAAGGCAGAAGCAACACTGACACTTCTGCTTACACCAAGAGTTCAGCAAATCCTTTTGCTAATTCAGTTCATGCAACCAAATTAATAAAGCACACAGCTCAATGGACTCAGACAACAACTCAAAGTTTAGAAAACAAGAAAAAACACAAATTTATTTGTTTCAGAAAATAAAAGACTGATGATACATTTTTAAGACCTAGCTATGCTGATCTACTGGCCACTGGCTACCAAAAGGAGCAATCCTATCTCCCTTGCCCTTCGCACCCCTGATGTTGATGTGACCCTGCAGGAAAGGGATGGAAAAAACAGAATGGCAATAAATTAACCCCATTGAGACTTTAAAAACAAAACAAACAAAAGCCCCACAAACAGACAAAAAGCCCTCCCATACTTAGACTCCTTAGGTGTTTGCAGGTCACTGCAAGTTCAGCCAGAGACACCTCTGAAGTGTCTGACTAAGGTGACAGGAGAGCAGGACCTTCTCTTTCAGAACCTCTCTGTTCTTAAGGAGGTTTAGCTGCTTAATTAAATTCCAAAGGTAGCTGAGAGAAGGAATTATCTTCAAGTATCTAAACCAGAATCAGTTACAGAAACAACAATAAGTAAAGAACTGTCTATTTCTCCCAGGGACAGGAAAAAAAAGGCTAGATTGAAGCGGGGGGGGAGAGGGGGGGGGAAGTTACTTATGTATGAAACATACAAAGAATTAAATTTTGCAACAGCCTGATCGGGAAAATAGAGAAATTTCCTTGAAAGTTTAAGTGCAGTTCAGCCCACAACCTTCAATAGCACTTTTGGTATTCTTACTTCTGTCCCTATGCAGTGAGAAAGATGTGGTTGTTCTCCATTTCCCTCACTCTTACAAGGCTTTGTAAACAAGGTTACATTATAGATCTGTAACCTTCATCCTGAGAAGCAGCACATTTACATCTGAAGTTTGAAACAAATGGAGAAGCTATTAAAACTATACAGTAAGAAGCTGATTTATTGTAAAAGTATGCACAACTGAAATGCTTGATTGAGGTCCTTGTTTTTTCTTAAGGAAAACCAACACCCCATAAGAAAGAACAATACAGTACCATGGTGATTGGAGCATTAAAAAACTGAAGTAGAAGAGGCCTCATGCCATCAAAGAAGGAAATAAGTACCCCAAGTAGCTCAGAGAATAATAAATATTTTTGAGATGACTAAGGACAGCTCTTCCTGTCACCTCAGAGTATAGAACACAGCAGTAGCATGAAAGATAAGAGTGAAAAGAGAAAGATATTTTGTTTACTAGCTTAAGTCCTGCACTTGGAATGCAAAAACTGAATTCTGAAGAACATGTTTTTGTCAGCATTTGGAGAAAAACTGTTTTAACATGAAATCTAACATGAGCAACACTTTACATATGGAGCATAAAATAAAACGTTTTCCTCACAGCTTATGGAAAAATTTAAAAATATTACTAACATTAATTTTTAGTAGAAAAACCTGGGTCAGGAATGGTGGGAATATCTTGAATCAATTTAAGCAGGGAAAGATGCCATATTCTCCTCTCCTCTGCAAACCACCAGGGCATCTCAATACTCAAAATAAGTTAAAACCCAGAAGTGTTATAAAATCATACCAGTAAAGAAAGACGAAATTTTCTCTCCCCTCCCCTCACATACTTCCCCCAAAAAGAAAAAATTAAGGAGAATTTCGTTCAGCCTGTAGCAAAACCAGTATGGATAAAACAAGAAGCCACCACTGGGTCTAGCCATCCTTCCAATTTCAGACATTCCCACAAGTCTGAGGGATGAGTTATGGACAATCAAACTTCTCAGATTTCAGGAAAAAAAATTGGGACATACCCCCATTTTCAGTCATGTCAACCTTTTAGTGATCTTGTCCTGTTCACTGGGGTGGTTAACCCCAAAAAATTCGTAAGATGCAAAACAAAACAGACAAGAAAATATACAGTGCTATACTTCATGGGATTAATACATATTTTTCCAGAGCAAGCAAGTTCAACAACAGACTAACCCACTTCCATGTTCAGAGATGATCAAAAATGCAGTAAAATCATCTCTATACTAAAAAGCTTTTCAGCACAGAATTTAAGTCACTCAAAGCAATATCCTGAAATGTGCCAACAAGTGGGAATGCTTGTGCTTCAACCGTGCTTCTCCCCTGACTGTGAATTATCAACTTCACCATCCTCAGAATTGCAGCTGTTAAGTCAATTCCCAGGTACAACACGCAAAAACAACCCCAAAATATTATGAGCTGGCAAACCACACAAGTTTAATTAAGAGTAGTTTTACTGGGACCTGTGGCCATTTCCCCCTGGTTCGCTTTCACAGCTGCAGCACTGACAGGAAACTTCAAGTCATTTTTCTTCCCTAAGAAGTTGCAAATAAGCAAATGATGAAACAAGCTGCATTTTGTAATACAAAATAGAGGTCTTCCAAACTAAGCGAACTGGGCTTTGGGGCTTTTGCTTAATTTCTTTATGCTTCTGAGTAAATGCAGCGCGATCTAGCAATCTAAAATCCAGTATTCATCTGTTCAGAAGCAGTTTATTGTAATTTTCACAGTTCAAATACAACTTTTACGGGGCCATCAGGATAAAAAAAATTCTGTGGATTGTATGCCACAGTAACTGAGAAAGAACCACAAAACAGCATCTATGCATGCTGCCTATAGCACGTCTATTCTATCTTAAATAAAAGAATTGGTGAAGAGACTAAGGCAGTGTGTCACATGGTCTAGAAACTTACTTTAAAAAGGGGAGAGAAAGAGTGTATGCCACAATATTCAAAGAACAGTAATGAATGGGCACATCAATGATTCCCCCAGAAGCTCAGCACAGCTACCCACCCTCAAAAGCCAAAACTAAATCTGAGTATCTCTCCTTTTCCAACAATATTCCTTAAACATAACCCAGTTACAGGTTTCACACAAAATTATTGCATGATGTCCATTGGTATGTGTTACAAAACGCGTGTCAGAACATGTTCCAATGGTCCTTTAAGTCCTACGTGGACTGCTGAACAATAAAAAAGCTTGGTACTATCTATTCAACATAAAATGCTGTGTTTGCTGTAGACACCAACTGTGTAAGTAACAGGACACACACACACACAAAAAGTCTTACTCCAGTTTTCTGTGTGGATTTCCTTCATTCAGACAGGTATGAACATCTACTGCAATGAAATATTCAACAGAAATCTCCCTGCTTGTTTGCAGGTCCTTCTCAAAGTTTGAGGATGAAAGACCCCTCATGAAGAGCTGAAACAAAGAAGTAACAGCCTGCCAGAAATGAGGAGGAGGTGTGTGCGAAGGGGGTCAAATATTTCGATATTTGAAGTAGACTCCATATCTCCCAAGGCCTGCTGTCACAGTTACATCGATCCAGACAGGGTCTGCTGAAGACGCACTGATCATAAAGATTGCATCTGGTCTTCCCAGATGCAGGTGGCACTGCATTCAAAGTAGAGCCATTCTGACTATGAGCAGCACTGCTGGATTAAGACCATAAAAACCTTTCTTGAATTCTGGGCTCCAGGAATGAGATAATACTCTCAGAAGTAAGAGAAACGAGTGAGAGCAGCTGTAAGTGAACCAGACCCTGCACTAAAAATAGAAAGCAGAGTTCTTTGCCACATCCTTGCCCATCATGCAGACTGCCCAGGCCGACTGGTACCACACTGGGGAGCAGGAAAACACAGTGACCCTTCTCACTTCTCCCATGATGGCAAGACAAATTCACAACTTACTAAAAGTAAGATAAACTGATATAATTGAATTCTTTCTGCCATGCAACACCATTTTTCACTGCTGACAATAAAAACTGAAAATCATCTCAAGCCCTAGATATCAGAGATTCATTCCAATTAATCAATAAAATGAAGGTCTTATTAAACCGGCCTAAAAAGAAAATACTGCCCTTAAACAAAAGACAGGGAGGAAAAAGAAAGTCAGAGTCATATATCTGGCACTAACCCTCTCTGAAACTTACTCCTGATGATCCAAGTGAAAGAGGCCACACTAGCACACACATTCCCCTGTGCACTGCATGCTCCAGACTACAAAGCATGTTCCAAAATAATGGGGCATGAGACGTAATCTAAATTCATTTTTAAAACCCCAAATAATTTCTGTGATTTTTTTTTCCACTAAAGTAGGATTTACAAAGTCTTCCAACAAATGTAAAACTGTGACTAAATTTAGAGAGTATGTTTAAATGGACTAATTACACAGATGCTTTTGTTGCCAGGAATCTATTTTGTAAAATGCATTAGAATTTAAAATCATGCTAAAAGCTTTCATGTAAGAAGACTTGCATTAGGAAAGACACAAATGAATTACCAGCACTTTGTACACAGGAATGCATTATGGTACTCTTGTTATACAGTGTGAGGGAGTTCTGGAAATGCTGTCAAACTTCATTAAGAAGAATGTTATGCTTACTCAATATTACTAAAACATTCCAGGCTTTTTTGACCATCCTATGCCATAAAGCAAACCTATTAGCAGTACATTATGGCTGAGATGGCAAGAATTTGCTAATAGTTTCATGCTGATTAAGCAACAGGCAGCAAGCAGTGCCCTGTGCCCGCCACAGCGAGCACAGCCCTCCCCCACGCTGCTGAATTACAATTCCGTGCTCAGCATTCAGCGGATCAGCTGGAGCCAACAGCCTTTAGAGAACATTCTCATTGAAACTACAAGTATAATAAAGTATGGCAGCACTATCTGCCAAGCTATCAGGAAAAAAATGCTTTAAAGGACATGTATGTATGCTAGAGTATATAGTAATGCTCAGCACATGGAGCTGTTCTTGCAAGCTGACAGAAAGCAGGCGTTCATCTGCAGAAAACACAGGTGGAATGGAAGCTGAACTTTCTGGGAGTCTCCAAAAGAAATATATATCAGGGTAAAGGGCACGCTATTTTTCTACAATGGTCATCAGTAAATGACACACCTTCAGATGTCTGTTGTATTTATTTGATGATTTAGCTAAAGCAGAATATCACAAACAAGTGATATTTAAAGCATTGCTATTTCTAGAAAAACAATAATTTTTCCATGAATAAAACAGCCAGAAAAATTGACGTATTTAGAATTACTGGATACAAGAATACTTCACCATGGATTTCTAGGTTGTTTTCCAGGGAGATTTCCATTGAGCTACTATTAAAAGCTGAATTATGCAACTGAAGGCATTGTAGGAGCTCCAGGTTCCAGGTCCCACGAGGGTCTGTAGAGTAACAGTGCTGAAAACTGATCAGTGCACTGCCCAGAGAGCCTTCTGCAACACTGCTGTCAGTAGAGCTTATTCTGCTCAATGACTGTTAAGATTTTGCTGTTCAGTCACATCTAGTAGAACAGCTATATTAAAGATATAAAGCTTGTTGGTAAATTTAAATGCCTGAATAGGCTTTAGGCTAACATTACTCCAAACACTTTTGTCTCCACAAGAGCAGTAATTGAGTGTGGAGGGTGATTAGCTGTATCTTCTAAATAACACTTACTGGACGTGTTGTAGCTGTGCATTTTAGATTGCCACTGAAATGGGGGATTAGAGGACGGGCAAACAATCTGGCACAGCAGCAGTACAGCAATCATAACAAAACCTCCACTGAAGCCTCAAGCTTCAAGATGAGCCTTGCAGCCATAAATCCCCTCAGAGGAATGCAGGGAGATGTTAAACTGCTAAACTCTGCTAAGAACATATACCTTCCATTTTAGCATATAGATTCATCTATTTTGAGCAGAAACTGAAGTTTTATGCCCCCTTTGCCACAGCAGTACAAAGCTTATACTGGCTGGCATACCATGACAAAATGCATCTAGTAGCTGCAAGAAGTTACAAGTATCAATTAAAAAAAAGTCACTCGTTGTAAATAATCCCTTTATTGAGATTCTTAGCATAATGCATTAATCTGAGAAGATCTTTCAATATGAAGAAGATTCAGACCAAGAAGCTGTTTCATATGTTTTTGATAGCTTGTTTTCATAGGCTTCTTTCTCCGTATAAACCTTCCCACAAGAAAGACTGAAGCTTAGAGATGATACAAAAGCCATTTTTCCCACACTGTTTATAATTTCATACATATTTAAACAATTTCAGCTAACAAGTAATTTTTAAATGGTTAAATTAAAAATAAGACGTCATGCTCCCACTTACTCATTTATCTTATTAAAAGAAATAATCTAAAATTTCATTATTTTAAAAGTCAAAATTCATTTTCACCTGGCAGATTTCAAACAACAGTCAACACATTAGACTTTCCTGTCTTTAAAACCCACTAGTCCTTGTATCAGATTATCCTTTCTTAAATCTGTATTCAGATCCAGTATCCTCTCACATGTTTACTGTATAACGCTGAATATAATTAGTGGGTTCTATGACAGACAGCAAGACTTTCTTACAAGGTGCAAGACAAAGTCACCATATAACAACTTAGAGAAGAGATTACAATTCCATTTTCAAAGGAGTCTTTGGTAATTTAGGACACTGCATTTCTTTGGAATCCTCTGTCTCCCAGTATATTGTCCCAGGAATGGGACATTCACTGGCCTGCCTGAAGCAAACAAACCTTAAGGCAAAAAGAAATATATGGGAAAAATGCTTGACATTAAAATGAATATATTTCTTGTTTTTCCAATACTTTACATGTATTTTGTGTTTAAAACTCCTCTGACCAGGAAAAATACTTCTGATTTTGGCACTTAAGGAAAAAAAGTTCACAAGTCCACTAGAGAAGTATTTTAAAGTTAAATTCCCATTGTAAGTTAGGCTCTCAACAGGCTCTTTATGCATTGTCACCTCCAGTATGCACGATTACTCAGCTGTTTAGTTTGCATGTTGAAGTTTCTAAATAAACCATAAAAATCCCACATTTATTGGCATCCGTCATTTATATTGGAGGGGAGAGAGATATAAATAATTAAGACAAAATGCTACAAGTCCTTCTAAACTCCCAAGACACTGCCTCTATTCTCAAGACAATATACGTGCTACAGCACACAAGCAAAACTCTGAAGTTTTGTTAGGCCTGCCTGAACCCCCTCAATCTCATGTATTTTAATGACTGAGGACAAAGAACACCTCCTATTACATCATGCATAACATTTTTTCTGGTAATGAAGGATAAACTAGAAAGCCAAGTCTCATGCCAGAGGAGACATACAGAGAACATTAGGTCAAGACTTCAGTTTAAAATTTTGCCTTAAAAGACAAAATAGGATGAATAAAATAAGTGTTATCAGTCAGCATATTTATGTATTTATATATTTAAATGAGGTGTTTCAAATTTTGAGCAGAGCAGGAATATTTCCCTCAGTAGCTGTTTAAGACCACACAAAAAGAAGCCTTCTAAGATGTGCTTCTAAGATATTTTCAATTTTCAACTTTTAACTGAGCTAGAACAGGCTACAATCACTCCAGTTTTAACACTGTTCTGCAAAAGTATACTGAATAGAAGGAGAAATAATTTTAGAAATATATCCAACCCACTGTGCCTAACTTAAAAGAAGTTAGAGGGTTTTTTAGATCAACTTTGAGGGCTTTTTAAAATGCTAAAGGCAAGTACACAATTGCACAGTTAAAGACTTTTCTCAAAATCCCAGAAATACTCAGCAATAGACTATATGTACTGTTTACAGCAGAATTAAGCAAAGCAATAAAATTCTCACGGGAATCTCAACCTGGTTGCATCTTTCTTTCTCCTTACAACTAGCGAAAATAGAAGTACTTGTTCTTCGACTGTATTTCTTCATCTGTTTCTCTCTACTTGCAGACAGTTTGTTGGCACCCAGTGTAAGGACAGAAAGCATGAAACACTCAGCCATGCATTTCTGCAGTTTTTCTTCCCCTTTATTTTCCTTACACTAGCAGGAATGTCTTTCATTTTCAATAACAGCTATTTCTGCAAATCAGTATCCAGAAAAAGAAGTATACCTTTGCTTTTGAATTTTGTCTTTCAACATTTAAATGTTAAAGAAAATCTGCGACTACCACTTTAATGAAATTAGATATTAAACCAGCAATTTTTGTTTCAGATGGCAGTTAAGAAGATATAAAAAGACTCAGTATTTGCGGAATTTTATTTACTTTGTAATTCTCAGACTGCACTCAAGCAGATCCAACCATACCAAGGACAACACAGAAGGCTGGCTCAGGGCTCAAATCACCATTTAACACAATACTTTGAGAAGCAAAGCAGCAGTTTATGGACAGACAGTAATGATGTGAGAGCAGGATAAGCACATAGAATTCCTGAGACCATCTATGGGCACAGAATTTAAATACAGCCCT
This sequence comes from Oreocharis arfaki, assembly GCA_013398015.1. Taxonomy (NCBI): domain Eukaryota; kingdom Metazoa; phylum Chordata; class Aves; order Passeriformes; family Paramythiidae; genus Oreocharis; species Oreocharis arfaki. Next base: position 77,795 of record VZRR01007728.1, on the reverse strand, counting down.
TCAAGCTAGTTTCCTCAGAAAATTGATTGCAAAGAAAGAATTTGTCAGTGTAGTATCATCTTACCACAACGTTCACTTCAATTGTTTTAATAAACAGCACACCAAAGACCTGCAGCAGCTGGAAAGAGCTGTTTTACAGCCCTCCCGAATGCTGTACAGAGTATCATCACACCTTAAGTTTGGACACGATCTGCTGAGACTTTAAAGATTTACAAAACAAGAAAAGAAGAATAAGAGAGTTTAGAGTTTTAACACTGCGCTTGGGATTTGGATTTTTCTATCTTTCCATTAAAAAAAAAAAAACAACAAACCCACAAGCCCAAGTACATATCTAAGTTTTTTGAAAAACTGATGGTTACAGCAGCAACTTATGAACTAGCTAAATGCATAAAGGGATGCAATACAGTTTTTACATATATAATTAACTGAAAAGTAAACAAAACTTAAAAGTAAAATCTACACCTTGGTGCATCACAATCCACAATCTGCTATGGGAACAAGTGCTCCCAAGCTTGTGAAACACCGAGACAGGTGTCTCTTTGAGACTGAAGCATGGAAGAATAAAAAGAAAATCTCAAGTTTAACTTCCCTCACCCTGTATGTCTCCTCTTCTCAGGCAGTCACATAAGCATAACCCTTCAGGCTGGCAAAGGCAAGAGGAAGGAAAGCAAGCGAAGCTGAAGGCTGTAGCTTTTACCGAGGAGGCTGCAGTGGGTGACTGATCAGGAGCTGACACGGGCACAAGCAAGCAGAGGAGCTCAGCGAGTGCATGAGCGACGAGCAGAGGGTCAGAGGGACAGCCCTGTGTGACCACCGGGCCACTGGCAGGGCCATGCTGCCTCTTCTCAAGCTCCAGGTCCCTGCCTAAAGCACAGCAGCCACAGAGCCTGGCTGTGAAAAGCTCTCCCGGGAGGAAGCAATGCAGTCCTCTGGCATAGCTCGTGGGCACGAGCACCATGGAGTAACACATACTACAGCAGGAAAAGCATAGAGCCTCAGGGAAGCATGAAAATGCCATTACAAGCTAGAGTGCAGCACCCAGGAGGGATGATCAGAACAGTCACAGCCAGGACAAACGGACTTATCTGGACGACAGAAAAAAGAGAGTACTGATGAGTACATCTCATGAAGTTTTCGTGAGGAAGCTTCAAGTTGGTAGTCACACTATATGAGGGGCAAATAAAGATCAAGAAACAGAACAGCTGTCCCTGATTTTTTTTATATCCCATCTATACAGAGAATAGAAGTATATACATATATACCCACACACATACATAGGCCCCTGTGCCTAAAGCCCAATGCAGTTATGCATGACAAACATCTATTAGCTTTTCCAATAGGATGCAGATAATCAAGAAGTGATATGGATAGTGCCAAGCATGTTGATAGATCTTCAGTTATGGAGACTGGGGGGAGGAGGGAAGCACCTGTATTCAATTTCAGCAGGAAAAGCAGTCCAAGTCACTCAAGAACCTCATTTACTGTTACAACACTTCACCACAGGATAAAGCTTCTTCTAAATACTTAAAAGACAAACAATAGCTATGTGCAACACTAACATTTCTTTCAAGCTCTCTAGAAAATAAATGTGCATGCAATATTACTGGACACGCTGACCAACCAGTTGAGAGTCCAGAAAGTTTGTTAACTGTATTTTTGTTTTTATCAGACATAACATTTTATTACAGTATTACATAAGCACACTTGTTGCATGAGTCCCATCACATCAGTGACACTAAAAAGGCAAGTATGTCCTCGAGTCCATCAGATCTGCTGACTTTGCATTAGACTGTGACGACTCAGGTTGCCATAAAGGAGTTACTTACAGGCTATTGACACACTCATCACAACACTGCTTAGGCCAGCACCACCACCTTCCTGCAGCACTGGAAATAAATACTTGTAGAGCCAGGTGGTGACTAGAGCAGCAAAGTGATTCAGCTGAACAATAATCCACAAAAGCAAAATATGTCAACTGTGTACAATACACACCACCAGAAAACAGATACACAACTCTGCTCCTCAGCACTGCATTTAAACAAAATACAGGGAAGTTATTTAATTTAACTAGATGATCTGAATATCATCCAGAGGCCTTAGGTGAACCATTTTAAAAGGGAATAATTCAAACTACATTATTTAAATTCAAAATGTAACACATAATTTCAGATTTAAAATAGGAGTCTAAGTTTCTAATCATGATTTTGATTACAAGCAGAAGTTGAAGCCAGATAATGTAACATCAAAACTCAACATAAGCAATACCCTAAATTCATTCAGACAGCTCCTCAACTTCTAGCTTTCATTTACAAAATTTATCAGATGGAAAACCGGAATGAATTAAAATACAGACTCCAAACACCTATGCCAGTCTTCACAGCACCATTGTACACAAGCTCCAAATCTCTGTCAAAAGAGTTTACTAAGACAGGACAAGCAGATACAAACTATCAAAAGATGAGGGAAAAAAATATACCAAAATTAAGGTTGCTTTACTTCTCAATAATCCCTCGGACATTTCAGCAACAAACAACCTAGAAGTTAGGAATCCTCTGCATGCAACAATAAATGTGCACCCACTCTCATGTAAGATTTCTGCAAAGCCTTCATGGAACTGTTCCGTGTCTCCGCTTGTGCTGTTCACCTCTTCTACACTGTTTTCAGCACTATTACCTCCTTTTCAACGTGAGAGAGGCTGGCAACTGCATGTTATTTAGAATACAGAAACACCATGAAATTTGCATTCTGCACTTTTGTTTTGCACCATTTCCTACTATGGACATTCTCTATGCTTGTTTGAATGCCTCTCTGCACTAACCTAGCACCTTCGTGTCTACCAGAATAGAATTATAACCTACTAGAAATCTACTGTCTTTCCCAGGAACGAGATCAGAAGCCCTACTAAGATAGACTAAATTCAAAATTGATACATGTAATCTAACAGTATGTTGGCCAGTTACTCACAATCACAGAAGTAATTTGAAAATCCTCCATTCTTACTATCCTGAAAAACTGTTTTGTCCAAAAGTATTGTCCTTAGCTTTAGAACAAACTCCACATAAAGGCAAAACCCATTTCTCTCTATCGTTTTTAAATCAAACATACCTGGCAAGGCACATCAGAGACATACATAGATTTTGCTTTTTTTTCAAAGCACAAATGTCTAATATTCCAGAGAGCTGCCTAAAAAAAAAGGGAAAAGTGTTCTGCATTTTGTTCTACAGAGTCATACGTTCCCTGCCATTTTGTCACACTGCTGTGAAACAAATGATACTTTCTTTAGGATTCTACAGAATAACAGCACCTTTGTTCCACAGGCAAGCACTGCAATATTAAACAACTGCCTAGACCGTAACCAGGTAAAGACATAGCAAAAGCAATTGTTTGTATCCAGAGTTACGTGAGAGAACAAGATATGATCAAATATTCTCAAAACAGTCTCAAGCAGAGTTTTACCTACTACAGTCTTTTCTATGTCTGGAGGTTCCCTACTTCAAATGACTGAAGCATTGCCAATGAGAAAAAGCAAGTCCCAGTATCTCCAGCTGCTTTCAACTTCGGCAGCAGTGAGACAAAACACCCATTCCTTTTCCTAGGGCTGCTTTCCTGTTTAAGCATTTACTCCGCCACCCCTAAAGGCTCTGTCATCACCCTGCTGAGACTGGCACTTGGCACTAATTCAAAAGAAAAGGCAGGTGGGACAGCATGCACTGAAACTCAGATTACACACCAGAAATTACACTTTACTAGATAAAACCAGAAAAATCAATTCCATATTATGACTATTATTCCTTAAGCAGTGCAGCTTGAGCTTTGTTTGAGCTAGTAAGTAATTCTACCAAGACAAAAGGCACAGGTTTACTCATGTAAGTCAGTGCCTTGGAAGTTCCATTTCATCATTTTCTGCATGCAATTAGTGTAAATAGGGGTGCAAAAGTAAAAGACTGTGTTGGCACTCGCAGATTTTTAACAGTGCACTACATGTTTCTTTCAGTTCTGAAAGCACAACATGAAACTGCATGTACCAAGTAGATCTGTAGCTTACTCAGCTGAACATTCAAACACCAGTTTTAGAACAAGCCAGTCAACCAAAACCGACTTGTCTCAGAGGTCATGATTTTCTGACAACTGCCTCACAGAGATAACACCTGTGCTTGCTGTCTATTTTTTTAAGGAAGGTCAATCTGATTTGCAGCAGAGATGTTCAGATGAGCATACGGGATATGGGCTGCAGGCAGTGTTACTGGCACACAGGGGCTTCTCATTTTAGGGCATCTAAATGCAGAATTAGTCATGTGGACCAAGAGGGAGAACTATCTGCTACCTGACTTACATATTAAAACTACAGACACCTAGCTGATCACAAACAGCCCCACTGTAAAGTGAAACTATCCAGACCTGTTGACACTGTGCAGGAAAAAAAAACCCCCATATATACAAAACCAGCCAGGGAAAGTATTCCTTAATATCATCTGTCCAGAACCTTTGAGTTATTAGTGTAATTTAGTGAACATTTCAAGCTGTTTATGAAGTTCTAGCAGCAGCTACTGAAATTACAAAAAATACGTATTAAATTAATGTTTTATAAAACTCCTTAAATTACAAAGCTTTTAGTCTCTTGTCATTGGAAGTTATTCTTCACCTCATTATAGTGGGCATATTTCAGCATTTAACATCATTAGAATAATAAATGCTGTTTTTAAGAAGTTAAGAAATTAAAGGATGGTACTTAAAAGTAATTCAAATTATTACATTACACATATCACCATGAATCTGCAAACATGTTCAGTTTTATTAAGAAAAAAATTATTGCATGCTTCCTTCAAACTGTCAAATTACTCATCTCTTGGACAAATGAATGAAATAAAATAAACAGCATGAAATTTCTTATTGTAGAAGCAAACTAATTCTATGCCCCACAAAACAGTGACAGCCATTTATTTCAGAGGTTTAATGTTTGACCAGCAAGGCAGTCTAACACTAATGGTTTGCCACCAGAGACAAAGTCAAGAATGCCAAGACCTGCAGAAGATACACTCTGACATCTACAGAAACACAAAATATTTTGTTTTCCTGACTAAAAAGTTACTGCAACCCCACAGAAACTGCAAAGGCAAGACAGAAGGAGCCCTTTAAGATCTTTACTACTCAGAATTAATCAAAGCAAAACAGCCATCCTAGTGATAATCCCCTTTAGTGCTTCACAGTTTATGCAATAGTCAATTACTAAAGAGGATGAAAGACAGAACAATCTTTGCAAATAGGTCACTGTCTATATTTATAATGATTAAAACCAGCCTGCTGCTAAAAGTAACTTTTAATAAGCATAAAAAGTAACATTAAGATAGTGACATGTATTTGCTCCTAAATTCTATGTCTCCTATGACAAAAGAGGAGGTAACACGCATCAGAAACAAAGTCATTTCCCATAGGTCATGCATTAGCATTGCCAAAAGCAGATTTTTAATTTCTGTCTGTAATGATTTTATTCCAAAGTATCATCCTCAAAGATAACACCCAAACATTCTTGACATGCTCTCTGAACTTACTCAATTCTCTCTCTCCCTGTCTCCATACCTTCTCTCTCAAAACTTGTTAGTAGATTCTACCAGCAAACATTGCCCAAGGTCCTTTTAAAAGACCTCTTTTAATATAGTCTTCCTTTGCTTCAGCTTTTCCTGCCTGTTCAGGCATGCCTGAACATGTAATTTGTTTCCTTTTTTTTTTTTTTACTTCAGAAAAATTACTCAGGTCTCTGCTTTTACTGCATACTTCTCAGAGATGCCATCTGCTTCTTTAAAGTACTGTCCATATCTGCTAAAGAGTTACTCTTTCAGAACTTTCCACATCCTTGGCCTCTCTGAGGAGTATTTCTGCCCTTTCCTTGGGATCAGGGCATCACACCTGACACCATTTTCCTAAAATTTTATTGAACTTCATTGATTCTCACAGCTTTGAGTGCCACCATTGTCTCGGTCATTCTTACACCCAGCTGTGCATTCCCTCAAACCATTTCATTCAGTTCCAATTCTACCTGCAGTTACTGTCTATACCAGAGATTTAAATCTGGTTAAACTGAAGCTTGTTTCCTCTCAAGCCCTACTTCCTCTAATTACCTCCAGCCTTCCTACAGCTCAAGTCTATAAACTAACATATGGTTTGTACAATGCCTTATCCACCAGAGTGGCAACCAGTAGTTGTCATTTCTTTATATAAAATATCAAGAATGTTCATTATCCAGTCCTGACGTTTTTCTTGACCAGACCCTTTGTTACATCTTCATCAGCAAATACTGCTCACATTGGCACCTCTCTGTCCCTTACTTCACATATTTCATCTGCTAAAAAATCCTTTATTTATGCACTACTTTGGAGGCTCTGGATCTTCCAGTATTTCCACAGCCAGCAAGCCTCTGACTTCAAGACTGTACAGTCGCAGAACCTGCACTTCATTACTGGAAAGGAAGAGGAGGATAATCTTCACGGAATAATGTAACCACTTCTTAGAAGGATCTCATAAGAGAAGCATTCCTCTGTATCTCATATATTTGTACTCAAGGACAGTGAAAACACAGTGAAGGTCAGGCTAAAGCTGAATACCATCACCTCACCACCACCAAAAAATTACTTACATTAAGGTATTTTTAAGGTAATTCTAGCTTCTAATCTTACAAATTTAAGAGAAAACACCTGTAGCTTAGAGTTTATTATAATGCAGACTGCATAAAACTGAACTCCACAGCAGGCAGGGGAGGGAGAAGCAGTCAGTCTTGTGAAGTGAAATCCTGTTTGTGCGTGAAAGCCAGGAACTTGATGTTCTCACTACAGACTAAGAGCAATAAAAACAGCTTTCTGAGCCATTAATTTCTGCACAGCTGATTTCTACTAAACAATGCTCATTATTGAAAGAATTCTAAAAAAACTGCCAGGCTGTTCCAGTGAGAAGGCTGGCACTCTGAACATCTAGACTGAGCTAACGGTGACATCAGTTCTACCACTGCTTTAATCCCCACGGCTACTAAATGTCAAACATTTTCACTGTATTTAAAGATCTTGTGATTACGCATGATGACATTAAGTTACAAAATAAGGCAAACTGCAAGGCACAGCGAGCACCCGCACTCGTTGCCCAAGATTCTGATAATGGCATGTTCTTCAGCAACATCAGCCAGTAACTGCCAAGCATTTTCCACAGCCAAAATGTGGTATTTTTAGCATTTGTTATTTTTAAACACTGTGAAAACTGCCCCCTTCAGACGTCCCATAACACGGTGTCTGCAATACATGCATTGCTGCCCTGCTCAAAAACAAATCTATAAATCGGTTGTAGCACTGAGTAAAGTATAGTGGGGTGGGATGGGAGAGGGGAGAATGGTAATAAGATTAAATATCACTGCACCAAGAGGCACAAAGTCCAGTGGAAACTGAGCTGCAGGCCATATATTTATTATTGACAAAAGACACCCATGTAATATTAATTCCATCTGCTTTAGAGAAGAAAACGCATCAAATTATAGCCAACACAGGAGAAGGAACTGTCCTAACATGTAACATAAATTTTAATGTGGTAAGCTATTTACAGTAGGATATACAATCTAAACATTCCTTAGTATTTTCATAATTTGTTTGGCAATTGATTAATATGGCAGTCAACAGGCCAACACATGCTTCTAAAATAAATATCCAATAATCACTTTATCGTGCCAAGTTCTAAATTGTTCATATCAACTACACTGAGCTAGCGCAATGCTGTAAAGAAAGCACAAGAAGGCTTAAGGATTCTCACACTGCATAAGCAAGACATCACTGAAGAAATTAAATTCAGTAATCCTATTTATTTCTTATTATTCGGGGAAGAGGTGATGACGTTAAAACTAACATAAAATATACAAATATTAGAGACATGATGTCCCATAACTAAAGAAACTCTGAATATCAAGAATGAGGCCCAGAATATAGTAGGATATTGAAAAGCTACTGATTCTGAGTATTTCAGTAAATATATATACATACAGTTCAAGACTCCATAATTCACCTAATCAATCTCATATCTTTAAGATCTTCCCACACTGACTCATTCCTAAGCAGTTTTGTCTTCATTGTTTCTTATTAGCAAAGTACTGATTCACAGCTCTCAGTGATAAGACTTTTCATGTCTAAAGTTAGCATCAAGTTTGATTTGAGATCCTCTGGTACTCTGAACATGTGCTGGCAAGTGGGATTTACTGTAACAATCAGTTTTTATCCAAGCAAAAACACTTTCACACTACAGATTAAGTTCAAGAGTAAGGAGCTTTTAACAGAATTTAAAATAATTTAACATGTCCCTACAGAAAGATGGGGGAGGCAAGTGTGAGGCGGGGGAATTATCTACATACACATACATATATAAATATATAACTATGTGTATGCACACATACATCACTGGTTTAAGAGCAAACCTGGATTACAATAGACTAATTAACTTGGTTACCCGTACCAGAAGCGACCTGATTAAGTCAGAGTTCTAATCTTTTGATGGGGGTGGGGGATGCCTGCTGAAAAAAAAATTCTAAAAGTGAGAGAAACTGCTTCACAAAGACAAAGGCCATCAATGCTCAGTTTTAGCCTGAAGTAGGAGTACATCATTCCTGAAATTCTTCCATACTAATTAACAAACTCACATGATTTGAGTTTTAATCCAGAGTAAAGTTGTGAGAAGCAGAATTGGCAGGGCTGACTCATTAAAACAGTCTACAAATAAAGTGATCAAGCCAAAAACTAAACTCCATGTAAATCTTAAGTGTAATTAAACCCACTAAGACATTAATTTACAGTTCTTATGCTATCTATACATAGGGAAAACTGACAGTAACTAGCACTATTAGTTACAAGCCAAGTAGTGAGGAGTTACAGCAGTAGGCTCCCTTCCTCTGAAAGAAAAACCCAAATTCAGTGTCATATTAAAACCATTCTTAATACAGATACACTACTGTTCTTTTTTTAACTTTAAACCACAAGATAATGTAAATTGAATTAATTCCCACAGGACAGTAATTCATCAGAATTTTCTGGGGAATAAATCTCAAAACAGTAGCAGGCAATTATGGCAATAACAAAAGAAAACAAACCAGACATGAGGGCCATTTTTTATCTTACCTGCACTTGTTCTGTAGAACTACTACTGAGTTCATCTCCAGACTCCGAATCTTGGTGAATTTTTTCTGAGCCTTCTCCTGCTGAATCACAAGATTGTTCATGCAAAAAGCTGGTCTTCTCTATTTCCAAGAACTCTGGGCATGGGAAATGACCCATGGAAATGGTTCTAAACTGATTGGAAACCTTGGGAGATTGCAACTCATTGTTAAGTTTTCCATTGTTTTGGGTAAGGTCCAGACTCAAACCAAAAGTTTGACAGGGGCTATTGTTCGGTCCCAGATTTTGATTGGCATCTCGAACTAAGCAAGACACTTGAACTGGAGAAGATTTTCCAAAACTAGAAAGCTCTGGTGACTTATTCACATTTTCTGTGGATCTCTGTAATCCGTGTGTCAACTTCAAGGTGTTATTTGGCAGCATGCTTGCCTGCTTCACAGGTGGCATCAGTGCTTTCCGGGGTATTTCCTTCACATACTGTGCTGGCACATAAAAGGGTTTGGAATTTTCGTCTCTTTTGACTTGCCACCAATCATCATTAGTCTTTTTCACTAAGATGTATTTTTCCCCTTGCTTGATCACAATTTTCTTGTCCTTGGCCTCATACTCATAGTCATACTCCACTTGAATGTAAAATTGTCCTGGAAGCATCTTCCCACCCTTATCAGCCATTTCTATCTGAAAAGATTTCACCTTTTCAGACAAAAGGTAAGCGACATTCTGTTTCAGTGTTATTTTCCTGTTAATATGCAGAGCTGTAAGAAAAAAAAATACATGCAATAAAGTGGCTGTTAAAGAGCACTTTGGAGAAAAATAATTTTAAAAAATTCTGCCTATTCAATTTACGCCAACCTTAAATTAACTGATGGGAAAATGCAGTATTTTCAGATATCTTTCTCAGTGCTGGAACAGAAAATCAGTAGACAACCTAGGTCACTGATTTACCTGCCCTATTCACATAAGCCTTCTGCTATCACGTAGCTCACTAGCTTCATTAATTAATTAGCTATTGTTTCTATTACGGAATAATACTGATTGATCATTGGGGATTTGGTGGGGGGGCTGATCTGAATCAATTTCTTGCTCACACACAGGCTTAATTTCTTTGTGAAACTCTTACTATACTAGTTTTAATCAAAATATTCCAAAGAAGACTTATTTACGCCACAGAAAACCCGATATAACCAAATGTTTAAGAGCTAGAACTGAAAAGGCAAACAAAAACCTCAACAATAATAAAACAGGACTACGAACCAAAATGGATAATGAAGGAATTAATAATACATGAAAATTCTGAAAAGTATTTTTCAGCATCTTTATAAACCACACAACTACCACTGCACACACACCCACGAACTACAAATTCTCTCTATTTAATCATGTAGCACGAATGTCCAAATTCATGGGTGGGTAAGCATCAGGCTTGCCAACTTGCACTGAACACAATATAGTAAACTAACGTGAAAGGTAGGATTTTTAATCTTGAAAATCAAAGCATTTAAGGAAAGGGTAATATCTCCATCATTCACATGGAACCTAGGAGAATTCAAGTAAAATGCTGCCATATTTAATCTTATAAAGATTAACAAACACATCTTTTTATTTTTAAATGCATGTTTCACAAGTGAGAAAATTTATGCAGAAACTTGCAGCTCTGCAAGTTAAGACTTTGTGATCAGATTTGTAGCCTTTACCCTGCCACAGAGTGGAGCTAATGCAATTCCATGCAGGCACACACACGCAGAGTGAACTCAGCTGCTAAACGGGACTAAGGACAGAAATAACAACAGAAAAGAACTTCTGGGGAGATCTAAAGCAGAAACCACTAAGAATTGTTCAGTTTTCTTTTGCCATTTCCGTTACTTGATCCGAGCCTTGAAAAAAATACATTTGTCACAAAACTCAGACACAAAGTAGAAAGTAAAAAGCTAAAGTATTACACTAAGACAGATCCATCTTTAACCCATGTCCATCTTTAACCTGTGTCTCTCTCCCACAGTCCATCTTCTTTTACTTCCAAGAAGCATTTCCTACAGGTAACTAGGAAGCCACCACCGTTTTCAACGCACCAAATAGAATCACAAAGTCAGATTAACAATTTTATCAAAGACTTGGCAGAAGGAATGATGGTATCACATTCAACAAAGCTGGCAATAGGAACACAAAGCAGCAGAAAAGAATGCCAGGATTCTGGTGTTTACTCTCTACCATAACGTGGTGCAGTGACATTCACAGTCTATTTACAGCCTCCGTACAAAACAACTTGCTTACCTGCTATTCTACATAAATAGATGTTTTTAAGTGCAGCTCTGCAGTTGTTTAGCAACAGCAGCAGAAGGTAAACATGAACAAATTGCAGCCATTCCCACTCTCTTCCTAGTTTTGGAAGCTCTGCCATGCAAATGTTATTTTTTTCTTCTTAGCAAACCTGACTCCTTCCAACACTTCTTCAAAGCTGCTACCAACCCCTTTCATGGCTTCCAGGTCAGACACAAGAAATTGCAAGTCTTACCAAGCTGCAGTCTACCTCAAAGCTCTGTTATCTCAAAAAGCTGAAACATAAGACAAGCATCCATTCACAATCTCTTTCTCCCACACAGAAACCAAAGAGAGAACATAAGCCTCTGGTTTCCCACAGGGCTAACAAGTGTTTAAAAGCTCGGATTTTTCATTCCTCTTGAGGCAGTTCCATATGACTATTTATTGAGAATGCATGCCTAACATTTTTTCAAGACAGAAAGTTTCAACAGGTTGCATGTTACATTTTTAAAAAACCCCAAAATTTTGAATAATAAAAGTTAAATAAAACAGAACTGCTACAAAAATAGCTCTACCCACTTTTAAAGTCAGTTTTGCAGCCTAATTGCTCTCTAAAAAACAACAAAAAAGAAGCAACAAAAATAAGCAGCACAACTTTTGGTCTTTCAACCAAGCTGCAAAATTATCAAGTCAATAGCAAACATTTGGTAATGTTGAACATACGATAAAAGAGAGACAGGCTGTGTTCAGCCAGAACATTAAAACAGTTTTACATAGAGGTGGGAAATTAACCCTGTAGGTCAGCAAACAATTACCATGGGCTTGATTTCACAGATTCAAATGCATTCGTTTCCATTTTGCTTGAATTTTTGTAATGCAGCTCTTGTGTCACAAAAGGTAGACTGCCTGCACTCTCTGTGCAGCCCAGTGGACAGCTAATTGTAATGTCCTTTCAGGAAGCTGTCTCACAGAACATGGTTTAAAGAGCCATGGGAGCCTTGGTCAAACCTCTGCTGTGAGAGGCCCACAACAATGCAGGTGTGAATGCACAATATTGACACTTGGAGAGCCGACTTCATTGTGCTACTAGTCAACAACTGAAGTGATACGGCTGGTCAGTCCTTGTAACCTCACGGTACTTTTTGTTCCTTACCGTTTACCTGTCATGCTGGATGGCACCCACTTTGGTAAAGAAGGTTGAATTAACCTAATCAATGGATGAGAAGTATGAAAAATCATTTACTTCCACAGAGAACATCTGTAAGCTTTCATACCTTAAATAAAGTCTCAATATCTGATTAAGACATTAATAACAAATGGCCTTACTAGGAAAACTTATCCATGAACACCTAAAAACAGACTCAGACCTCACTTCACTTCAGGTGAAGAAAAGCCCAATAGCTACTGGGCAATTCATCCAAGGTGGGTCACATCCCCAGCTGGACACACAAATTACCATTTCACAGAGCAGTCACGCGGTCCCACGGGAGCAGAGCCTGGCGATGACAGGCACGGCACCGGGTGCGGCAGCCAGCGGGAGAGAGGCGAGCAGGGCTTTCACTCGACACCCGGGCAGAGAGATCCCTTCGGACTCCGGCTGCCGATGGAACCGTTCCCATCTCTTACTCAGCTAAGGCTGAGTAAGGCTGGCAATCCTGGGTGTTCGCAGAGGTCAGCTCCTCCCTCCCCCCACCCCTCCGCCCGCGGGCGCGCCCCTGCCCCGGCCGGCACTGCCCGAGCGGCTCCTCCCGGGACCGGGCCGGCACTGCCCGCTCCGCACTCAGGGCTCCAAGGAGCTCTTCCCACAAGCGGGTGCACACGCAGCACCAGGGGTTCGGCCTGCCAGCACTTGCCTCTAGCTAGATTTCATGTGCATCCCCACAAAACGAGACCGTTTTTATCTAGACCCGTTGTGACAGCTCCAGTCACCCTCAGACAGGCAGGGTTCAGAGAGCTGTAGGTCTGCTAAGAGCTGAGCCTTTCCCTAGAGCAATCTATACCCTGCAGCTGCACCCTCAGCTCCTTATAGCATCCAGTCTTAACTACAGAAGGATGCTCTCTTGATTCATCCCGAAGTATATGCAATTGCTTGAAAGATGCATGGTCCTAAGACATAGAATCATAAATATGATCATATATGATACACATATAGTATGCTCATGTATTGTATGAGACATGATCACCTCTACCTTCAGCAGTACCCTAGAATTCAAGATCACCCCCTCACCCTCTCTTTTGAAATTATCAGGCACAGAGCACTTACTTCTCATCTTGCAGAGCCAGGTAACTGAGACTTGGGAAATATCCTAAAATACTTTTTTAGATTTCTTTTATTTTCCTCTAGGAAAAAAAAACCCTTACTGGGGATAGGGAATTGTTACTTACTTTCTAACACAAGCAGATGTTAAGAGGTTAAAAATGCCACTGAGTATTAACGGATCGCCTTAAATTTCTTTGTGTGACCTTGTTCGCAGTGTCCTACAAAGCAGCAGCAGTTGACTTGTGTAATCTTTTTCCATTTTCAGCATCAAACTTCACCCACTACTGAAATGAGCCTTTCTGCAGTGCTGATACAGACATAAACTCAATTATGAAGGCTAAATTAAGATAAATTTTTAACAGTTCAGGCCAGATGAGATACCCTGGCTACACCTCAATAGATTCTATGATTCTGTTTCTCCCTCGGCAGTCTTCTTAGCGGTTCAGGCTGTATCTGCATGACCACTACCTTGAAGGCTGGTCCCTTGTAAGACTGAACCCTATTCATACCTTTCTTCCCAAGGGGCACCACTGCTTGTCCAGCACACCTGACTCCTCAGCCAGTACTTTCATGCAGACCAGTCCTCACCGACGCCTGTAAGAGCCACCCTCTGCAAAGTGTGCATCTAGAGCATGCAAAAGTGGCATACAAATAGAGGCAAATGGAAATAACATATATAACCGAAACACAGACAACTTACAAGCTGTATGAAAACAAGCTTAGCCCTTCACTCTTTCCTCAAAGATTGCTAACACAGTTAGAAATCGAGCACTACTTTCAAGTCAACGACCTATCCGGAGCTCACACGCCTTTAAACGCTAGAGGCATAATAAGCAACCATTTAATAATTGCCCGTGACTCAGAGCACTGAATAAGCGATGCATTTTAAACAAGTGTCAGGACAACTTTTCAGCGGCGCTGCAGCCCCCCC
>VZRR01007728.1:0-62644 GCA_013398015.1 Oreocharis arfaki | reverse complement strand
CGGCGAGTGTCGGCTCCGGGGCACGGCGGCGTCAGCGCGGGTCACGTGCCGGGGCGGGCCCGGGCGGGCGTGGGGCGGGGGCGGTGCCCGGGACCGCCCGGCCCCCGGTGAGGAACTGGTGGTAGCACCGGCCGCTCCGTCTGTCCTGCTGTCCATCTCACCGCGGGCTGCTAAAGAGCTCCGGTGCGGCTGCTGGAGCGATGCCATCAGCTTCTTACTGACGTGGTCGTGTGAAATACCCAGGCCTTTCTGTCCCTGATGAAACGAACAGAGGGAAAACAAAAACCACACGCCTTGCTCGCTGCAAACAGGGATCGGTCTGACTGTTTAATAGATGATACCTGAAGAAATCACGTTTTTAAATAGTTGCCCAAAGAGAAATAATAAGAATTAGTCGTTTACACTTATTTCGAGTTAACTTCCTTGGTATCTCTTAATATATTAAAAAAAGTTTTCAAACATTGTTTGAAAATATTTAGGTGGCCTTCATAGCATTTTCAAATTGTAAGTAATCTTATCTTTCTCTTTGAAAAAGTGGTATCTAGTTCTCTTGCTTGCAAAGATAACCTTGAAAGCATGAACTGACTGTAACCGATACTGCAGTATCTGAATGAATCTGCAAACAGCCTTAAACAATGGTACAGAGATGTGTAAACTGTCTGCACTCTATTAATCTAATGAAGGCTAATACTGGTCTAACTTCTTCTTTGACTATTTTAACACACGGAAGAAGGAAGGAGACAGTAAAACCATCAAAAGGTGGAAAGAACAGGTTTGCTGAGGGAAGGAAAAGCAACGGGAAAAGACCTGAGAAGTGCCAGCAAGAGAGAGAGAGAAACAGACTTTAATCGAGGAAAAGATATCAACATCAATAGGTATAACTGAACATGTGGACATATTTTCATATGGAATTGCAATCCACCTTGAACTTCCAATATTGATATTTCCTTGAAATCTCATATGTGTTATGGGACAAATATGCAAGACAAGTAGAAAACACTGCATATACCTTAAAGCTTTTTCTTCTCTAGCCTGAATACTTGTGAGAATGTCCCCTTGGCACCAAAGACCACTCGACTTTGGGCTGTCTGTTCACAAAAAATAATTATAAAAATTCTCTTGGTGTTGTAAGGCTGGTAACACTGTCACACCCACTCGTTCAGCAGTTATTCACAGAGTCTGGAAAAACAGACTAGACACCAGCATTTCTATTGTAAGGGAAATAACATCTTGTGTATATACATCCATTATTTATCATTATAAGGCAAAAGAAATGTGTAAGAGGACAGTAGTTTTTTATTCATACATACTCTTTTGTAAAGTACACATTCATGAAAAAGATATAGAGTAATTCTTGTATGTTTGTGTCTAGTAGGAGTCTATCTGTATGCCCAGTTTTGTGGTATAAAATAATACACTTGGGACACTTGGGTATTTCTGAACAAGCTGACTGCATTTTACCTGCTGACATGCCTGAGGTATATATAAAAGCATCTCAAAAATCAGTCATCGTAACCACATTGTAATTATCCTTCCTTACTGCCAAGGCTTCACTAGAGTGCTGCAGGATATGGCATTAGTGATTCAGTCTGAGGCACTCTTCCCTCTGAGTCAGTGTTGAACCAATGGTCCCACATAAGATCAACAGGCATAATAGAGCTGAAGGTGCCAGAAGATATGTAATTTTGAGTCCCTGCCCAAGTGCAGTCGTGAAAGATTCCACATTACAAATAAGCTGTCCAGCCCAAGTTCCAATTTTAGTATCTGTTGCGTATTCTGCCTATGAAGGATTTCTCTGTCATTTCACTGGAGTAGAAAGAGCTAAAGTTCACAACCTTTACTCACCGTGACTTGTTTTTCCTGGAGATGTAGGAATGCTGCCATGCTCATACCTCAGATGGGACTTCATGTATATATTAGTTGGAAACACCCAGTACATGTATTGACCTCACGAATCTCAGACTGAAAGAACTGCCAACTATAATTGCTTTCTGTAGTACATGTGAGCTACAGCAGAAAGTACAGGACTCAATTCATGTATCTATTGTGTTCTGACTGGTCTGTATCATACCTTGCACACAACGACATCAACCTCTCTCTTTGTAAACTGATTCCTTATGAAACATCCGTGTTTGAACTCTCTGTTCTACTACACCAAACCTTCAAAACCTTTGTCCAAATTTAACTGTGTTTGCCAAAAGGGAGTTACCTTAAAGGTAGTTAAGCTCCTACAAGGTCTGTGGAAGCCGTCAGCCATAGACGAGGAGAAGCCGTCAGCCATAGAGGTGGAGACACATCCACATAAGAAGGTGACATTACAAATGCTGCAATTGTGGAGAAAAAGATGATAGTTACTATCTATGATAAAACACAAATCCATAGGATACAAGCTTCATAGTTCTGGAAATCCACTCTTGGGAAAATCCATTTCTGGTGTTTGAATTAGACACAGAAATGTTGCTTTCTCTTCTCAGATTCAAAGTTCTCAAGTACTAGCATTATATGTATAAAAAGCAGAGCCTATTAATTTTGAAGGGCAAATTCCCATTTTACTTCTTTTCTATTCTTTTCTTCTGAGTCTATTTCAAATCTCTGCAAGTTCAGCTGTCCATTATTTTCTGCCTCAGTCACAGTAATTCTAGATGTGTGTTGTTTTAATTAATTAGAAATGCGTATCTGAGAGTGGCTGCTGCCATCCTGTTACTCATAGTGCCAGAACTGGTGTTAGGTAACCAGCAGAAATGTGCTGCTGAAAACGTGATTGGTATTAAATCTGGGTTGTTTATTCATTGTTTGCCACCGCTCCTTACCAAACATAATCTCACTATGAACTGTGTTGGTTCTTTCTTTAGGACATGACCAAGAAGGCAAATACAAAAAGCTTTGTCACCTCTAACAGGCAGAGGCTGCGAACATCCACCTTGCACATTTTGCTGTTTTCTTGAGTTTTCACTCCTTTTTAGAGACCTTTTCTCTTTTTGCTCTTATAACCTCAGCAGTGATATGCTCTAGAGAAACTGTTCTGAATTTAGACAAATGTGCTTATTTCAGCAAATAATTTTTATATAAATAGAATATATTTTTATTTTACTTCTAATACTACTTAAAAATGTATTTTATAAGATAGTTCAACTTGCCTGATATAAAACACATTACCTGGGGCATCTCCTGTGCACTCTGCTCCTACTCTTAGTTTTTTTACAGCTTCCAGCCTCTCACCTCTATCTAAAAATACTCTTACCACCTACACGTAGACATAGAATCAATTCCTCCTTTCTGTTCTTTCTCCGTACTACAAAAACACTTTTTCACGAAGTGCAGGTGCTGTGGGCTTTTTGCTTGAACTTGTCAATTTACTCCCCATCTCCTGACTCAACTGATAGATGAACCATTTTTATTTATATAACTGTGCATTATAAGTAAAATCAATTGACGAGGGAACAGCTAAAGTAAAGAATATAGAAAAAGGAACCTAGATTTCTCACGAGTTCAGTGAAGATCTTCTTTCACCATGACACTACAAAGGAATTTTCTGCCTTAAGGAGGAACTTTTATCCACAGTTCAGAGAAGATTATTTGTTTTGCTGTGAAAAATCAGCAAGGAATTTGTAAAATCTTTCCATTTTGCCAGCAGATTATTTTTGCAAATCGTATTAAGCAGAGTGGACAGTGGCCAACACATGCTTTTTTACTTGCTTTATTTGTTAGCCAGATCACCATTGTGATCTTCAGTATTCACATCTCTCTCAGAGCGTCCAGTGGAAGCTGTAACAAAAATTCAAACATACCTATTGTTTGTATTTGCAGTCCCAGTTTGCAAGTAAAGGACATTTTTTTGAGACTATCTGATCGTCAGCCTTACTAAAGAACAAAGTGAGATTTGTTTGTGGTCAAACTGATCCTTTGATTCTGCTCTTGCTGAGACCTCGCTCCCTACTTACCTGTGAAGTTAAACTGTTTATCACTTTTCTCAAGCACAGTATTCCAAACTGCATCACTTCTGTGTAGAGCATGAAAATATACCTCTGAGTCACAGCACGGAATTAAAAGTGGAGAAAAGTAATGAATAATTTTCTGACTGAATAGCTAAAGCTTACAGCAGGTGAAGGAGGACATTTCTTTGCGCTACCTTGACCCAAGACCTTTGCCTAAGCCAAATCTTAGCCATCTCTGCACAGCTAGTCATGTCTTGATCTCACCATGGTTTGAGCTAACAGGCAGTTGATCCTTTAAATAGTAATACATATTTTTATAAACCTATAATGAAAAATGCTCATATTCAAAGGCACAATGTAAATGTTCATTTTGACCTTAGAGAATTAAGGATAGCCCTTCATCATTGTCTTTGATTTCTAAGTACCTTATGTGTTGTCTAATGAAAAGGAAGGGTTGTTTATCAACCACCAACAAACATTATTGAAATAAAGATACTACATATCTTTGCAAAAAGAACTAAATAAAACCTAGTGTGTTAAATGTTTTACTCATATTGAAGCTCATTTTATTATACTGCACCAAATTCAGGCTTAGAAAAGATTCACAAGGGAGTTTCTGGTTCCTCAAATCACACAAGTTCAGAATTTACTTCAGTGCAAGGGCCTGGCGTGACTTGTTAAACAACCCAGTCATTGGTGGGTGCTCCGAAACTGGAAGCTCTAACTCATACTGCACATTGCTAGTCCCATGCAACCACAAAGGCTCCTCAAGGTCCAGCACAGTTCCCAGTGGACAGCCAAAGTGAAGTTATGTGAGGTTGTCTGGCTAATACCGGGTGTTTTTTTCTGAGGAACAGCAGAAACTGATAGACTGGATGGGTTTCATCGCTGCTTAACAAGCATAGCTGAAAGTCAAGGGAGAGGCTCATCCTGCCCGAGTGGTTTTTGGGTGTCTATTAGTGTGCATCTACATCAAAGATAGATGTCTAAGCTCCCTTCAGACTCGGTGGAGTTCTATTTATTGCAGTCAGAGGAGTCTGGAGAGTAATTCATCTCATCTTGAAGTAGGCGCCCGTATGTGATCAGATCAATTGCACTCTAGAGTCTGTTCATGTACTTAGTGGAAATCACTGCCCCGGAAATGCTGAGTGCCAAAAGTTCTCATGCTCATAAAGAATTAGACAAATTCATGAGAAAAAATTGAGTGACTTAGATTGTAATTTTCAGCTGCCTGAAATCAGTCACACAAACAATAGACACAAATGTTTCATTTCAGATTTTCTCTGAATTATTTAGTTACATAAGCATGATATTTTCTCTTAAAGGTATCGCCTGGTCACCATGGGGGTGGTCTTGAAAAAAACTGAACTAGAGAACAATCCTGGTGGAAGAGGTTTCTCTCTATGGATCACAGTGACTCAGAAAAATGCTTAATCTGGTAACTATGATAATCAACTGAGTAAACATTCTTGCAAATCACAGTCTAAAGCTTGGCTGGGAATGGTCCCATTGCAGAACATGTGTGGGAGATGGCGAGCTAGCCTCTCACCAAAGCCATGGGGAGGACTGCTTTCACAACTTCACGGTATGGATGATCAAGTTCCACCACTTGCGACTATGTTTAATTGGCCAGTACATATGCCACCTTTTATTCTTCCTTCTCCAGTTCCTCTGTTCCATCATAGCCCCTGCACCAACTCTTCTGTATGGCATTCTGCTTCATAAAAAAAAGAAACAATCCTCTTGTGCCAATAGCTACCTCAGAAAGAGTCAGGTAGAAGGTCACGACATTTCCATGACAAGCTGTGTTTCTAGCTCTCATTTCTGTGTTTTGCTTCTGACAAAAAAAAAGTTTTTTCAAGTCCCTGGGTGGGCTGGTATGAAGGAAACTATGTGCTGGCCCAGAGTTCTTAGTAATTTCAGTATGTCATAGCCATTCTCAAGGAGTCACTGGAGTTCAGGACCCAAACCCTTTCCAACCCCTTTACTCCTTCAAATAGAGGTATCTTAAGGAATACAAGTCCACATTTTGTCTTATGTTTGCTTTCCTGTAAGTTTCTCTGCTGGTTTTCCTTCCTGTTTCCATTGAAAAGTGAACAGAAAACCCTACAAAGAATTTCGTTGCTCAGAGGCTGGCCTAGCAATAAAGCCATGGGTGACACAGCCAATGCTGCCGTTAGTTCTGCTGTCTCACCTGTTTCTAGCCAGAAATGAGTCATTCCAGCTTTTCACTAGAGAGGAAGCAGTGGGAGAAAGTGATAAAAGCGGATTGGCTGGGTCTTCATTATTTCCATGTGGTTTTTAAATACTAAAATACAAGTTTCATTAGAAAGAATGGAATTTTTTTGTATTTTCGTTCAGCTAGCATAGTTTTACATCCCAAGCTGATGTGAAGGATCCCCTGCAATGTTTCAGGTAGATCATGGTTTGACCACTACAGTTGCTCTGTGATAAAGAAAGGGAGAAACCAAAGGCTGTGTTAGTTGCGACACTGCATTGCACCTCTCTGCCATAGCTGTGATCTAATGCCTTTTCCTCCAGCCTCAGACATTCACTGAGCTGGCAACACCCTAAAATGTTCATGAAAACATCTTACCCTTATCAAAGTCCTTAAGGCAATCCCCAAACTCTCATAAAAATTGTTGGTTCATGTAATCACAGACTTAATTTGAAAAGTCAGGTTTCAATTTAATAAATGCTAAACCTTTTAGAAGCTTATATTTCTTTTGAAGCCCATGAAATAAAAACCTGTGCACTATATGGGCATTTTAGCCAGTTCTAATTAGCTCAGTCCCTAACTAGAAAGTCTAGAAGCCTTGTGCATACTAGGTCATGACTTTACCAGTACATAATATGCTTGCTCCATCCTCTGTTTTACATAACTGAGGTCATGATCTCTTCCTGCAGAGTGGGAAGAAATATGGTGAGCACCTGTCTGCCCCAATGCCAGAGTGACGCTGTGTAGGATGCTGGTTTCGGTCAGGATGAAACTATGTCCTGGAAGGGAGGAGCTCCAGAGCAGTTGCAAACAGCTGAGCCAAGATAAAAGCTGTTAACACCAAGGCAGATTCACAAGGAAGTAGTGGCAGAGCTGTAAGTATCTATTAAACTACTGATAAAAGCGTCCCTAGAAGGTGCTTCCAATTATGAAATAATAGCTCTACCTTAGGGATGAATAAACTCCAAAGCCTAGGGAGAGGTGTTCACTGGCTCAGAGTTTTGTTAGCATTATGTTTGCAGCTAATGAAAAGGGAGGGAGAGTTCTCAGGCTTCCTGCCGAGACAAAAAAAGCAAGGGGGGAGGGGGGGGAGGGGGAGGGAGAACAAAATTAAAACCAGGCCCTGACCAGGGTCAAAACAAATTTAAATGTGAGAGTTTTTATAGTAAAATAAAGACCTTGTAGTTCAAATGAAGCAGAAACTGGGTTTAAAATAATGTTTATAATCTCTTCCAGATTAGCCTCCTAACCACAAAAGTCACTCTAAATGGGCCACCTTTGGCCCCTCTGACTGCCACAGTTTTGGTGTATGGAAAATATATGAGAAGTATTTAAACAAAGGGTGTGAATGCTTCTCAGCCTGTAGCACTCCTCTAGGATGGAAGATATCTGAAGCTCAGTCCCTCTGCAGTGAAGATTTAATTATTAATGCTAAGGGAAACAGCAGCAACAGGATTGCAGACACCCCATAATACCAAATGGCGTGGCTGTTAGTGATGAAGGACTGAGAAAGAGGTGGTAGAGGGGGCTTAAATCCCCTCAAGCAGATACTGAACCTGTATTTTTCATGGCAAATGTGAATGTTCAAAGAGAGGTGTCCCCCTCCCCCAGCTCTGTGATGGGAATACAATGACACTGCTTTTCCTTTGCTCTCCCTAGGCAGCATCGTTCAAATGAATTCAGATCAAATCTGAATTTTTTGAATGGCTGTAGCCAAATTTGTTGTTAATTTACTATTCACTGGGAAATACATCACCCATTTCCACTTCTGTTTAATGGAAATTGTTTTGTGGATTAATAACAAATTATCCTTAAAAGAACCACAGTATCTACCGTCCTCTTATCTCTTGGTCAGAAAATAAAGGGCAGCACAGTTACTTCTGAGCAAGTCTCTCGAAGTTTTCTGTGCCAGTCCATCTGGCACCAAATGGTCTCTGGCACTCACTGCATCAGCTCCATCTTAACAGAATAGCAACAAATGCAGAGCTGGTAATCCGGACCAGGTACTCTGTGCATGCCACAAAGTGGGTGTTTTGTTAGGTGCTGGACAGACCATAATTCATCAATAAGTGTGAAACGGGTTATTGTAGTGGAGGCTGAGAAGCTGCCATGACAGCAGAAGTTAAAACAGGTCTGCTGATACAGCAATGGAGAAATAATAAACAGTCACTAATTTCTAATGGTTATAGGTCTTCATCTATTACCCTTGCAATCAGATACCCACCTAAAACAATTACCTTCCTCAGCCCTGCGCATTTGCTTCTTTAAAGAGGACAGGGGAGACATAAAAACTGAAGTGTTGCCTTCTGTTCTATGAGTAGCTCTGTACTCTTCTCCATGTTTTCTGAGTGGCCATTACCCATTCTTCCCACTTTATTGTGCCCCTTTTTTCAAGACATTGAAAATATTCATCTTTGGAAGAGATCAGTACCAGGAAACTCTGAAATAAAATATATCATAATGGAAAGGACAACTCAGATCAAAAGTTTCTAAGTGCATTTTTTCTCAGAAAGAAAAGAAAAAAGAAGGGAACATCCAGTGATACTGAAATGCTACAAAGCAGAAACTGAGAAAGGTTTTCACACAAACTAGAACATGGAAATTATTGCCAAAGTCTTTCACTGAGGCCAAGAGTGTAGCAAGATGAGAAAACAAAAGGCACTTTACGCAGGTAGCCCTGGAACAGCAGCAGTCACAAATGCTCACGTTTTACAGCAGAGACCACCCTTTTATCTCTCCCCCAGTGATTAGGAAACCAGGGCATGTTGTCTCATTTGCTATTCCTCGAGAAGAGCTTAATATTTTTGACTTTCAGAGGCAGGATATTGGCACAAACAGAACTCTGAGTTGAGACCATGGGCCTATATTTACGTGACTTTCTGTAACACAAGTAAGAATTTTGTGGTGTTTAATCTTGACAATTGCAGGGTGTAAGTTATCACATAGAATCCTCACTTTCAGACACAAACATACTCAATTCCCAAGGAAACATCCTTTACAGACTCCAAGTTAGCCAATCTGTGCTCCATAGTTAATTCTGCAGAAAGTTGAACAGGTTTTCATTTGCTGTGACAAAAGCCAACCTTACTAAATTTTATGGCTTGCAAAGTGAGCAGGATGATTAACCATGAATCACAAGATAGAAATTCCTTCAGGGTATTTTCAGGAGCTGTGAAATAGCCATTGACAAGATGGTATCAGTATTTTATCTCGGTCTTTTTAAAGGTGTATCCCCAACACTCACCGCTTTGGGCCCTGCAGTATTACAGGCTACAGTCATTTTTAGGTCGTGGTTCAGTCACACCTTGGCATCTCATGTGTGACCAGCCCCATCACCTGACAGATGGCAGGGAAGTAGCTGGGTCACCTTTGAGCCCTAAGGCCAAGACAGGTGAATAAAAACACATTTACACTGCTGGAAAAATTCAAAAGAGAAACAAAGGGAACGTACAACCCAGCTCTCTTCCTTATTCGAAATCCGCCCCCCCCCCCCCCCAATTATAGATAAATTATGCACACTTTCCCTCTCCTGGGTAGGCACTTTCTCGCTGGCTAGATTCAGTAATCTATTATTCATTGCCTTGCTCTCTCTTCCCTGCTTTTCCCTCTCTCCACACCGCAGGGATTTGTAGGGCTGCTGGGGGAACTCCTGCCCCAGCCCTGCACAGCTCCTCCCACTCACCCATTATGGATTATTGCCATCTGCTGGAAAACCAGGGGCCGCTGCCAGGGAAACTCATCCAAGTTCCAGGAAGTAAGGTCAGGCCCCTTAAATTATGTGGATGACCTGGGGCTCACTGCAGTACAAGTGACATCTGTGGGGGTGTGGGGGGAATAAGTTGCCCCGGGGGCTCTGGGTGGACCCCAAGCAACCAGATTATTCCACAGAACTGGGCTGTCAGGCAGGTGAGCAGGCCTGGTTTAAATACAGATCTTTTGAGGGTATTTTGTTAGATATACAAGAAGACTTCTTTCTCCCAAGGGTTCAGTAAATAAACACAAGTGAGAAGACTCACGTTTAAAATTCCCCTAAGCAAGCAGGTATTTTAGGAACAGTAAGATCGCCAACATCTTACAAAAGACAAAAAAACCCTACTCTGGAAAGAGGGATGAAATTCTCATTTCAGGGGCTCCTGACCATTTCTGCAGCTTCTGGCAGATGACCTAATGGTCTTGCTGGGCCAAATGTGGGGGGAAAAGTCTACTGTATTTCGTACAGATGACTGGCAACAAACACTTCTAGAACAAGCTTTCATGCTTTTATATTATATAAGGGACCTTAAAGATTATCCAGTTCCAACCCCCTGCCATGGCTAGGGATACTTTCCACTAGACCAGGTTGTTCAGAGCTCCATCTAGCCTGGCCTGGAACACTTCCAGGGATGGGGCACCCACAACTTTTCTGGGAAACTTGCTTGAGTGCCTCACCACCCTCACAGTGAAGAATTTCTTCCTAATATCTAATCTAAACTGAAATCTCTTTCAGTTTGAATCCATTCCCCCTTGTCCTGTCACTGCATGTTCTTGTAAAAAGTCCTTCTCTCTCTTTCTCACGGGCTCCCTTCAGGTACTGCAAGGCTGAAGTTAGGTCACCTCGAACAAGTCTTCTCTTTTCCAGGCTGAACGAATCAAATTCTCCAGCCTTTCCTCATACAGGAGGTGCTCCATCCCTGTAATCATCTTCATGGCCTCCTCTGGACTTGCTCCAACAGGTCAATGTCCTTCCTGTGCTGGAAACCCGGAGCTGATCCAGAACTCCAGACGGATCTCACCAGAGCAGAGCAGAAGGGCAGAATTCCCTCCCTTCCCTGCTGCCCACAGTGCTTTGGATGCAGCCCAGGACACTGTTGGCTTTCTGGGCTGCAAGGGCACATGGATGGGGCATGTCCAGACTCTCACTCACCCCGAGCTCTTCTCAGCAAGGCTCTTGATCTGTCCAGCCCCCAGCCCGTGCTGACACCTGAGGTTGCTGCAATCCTCATGAGGTTCCCATGGCCCCACTTCTTGAGCCTGTCCAGGTCCCTCTGGATAACATCCCATCCTTCAGGTGTGAAGCACAACTTCAACTATGTTGAAGCTCAACTGCAATCACTGTCAAATGAAAATTAATTAATCTCTTAATGGGAGATGAAATTGCAGCTGTGATTTGCTGTGTTACCATTTATTCCTGACTGTATGTTGCAGTCATTTTATATCCCCCAGAGAGATGCTTTTATAGAAGCATGCAGATTACTTTTTATAGTTCTAAATCTTCTTTATTTGCAACTTCAAGTAACTTTTCAATTAGCTTGTCAGATAGCAAAAGGCTAAGCAAGGTACTCTAGTGGGTGATAATCCTGACCAAGGAAAATACAATGTAGAGGAGAAACAACTACATTTACTAGATGAGCCTAAGGTGTATCAAAAAGATTTAGTTCATATGAGAGATAAAATTGCAAAACAATACAAAATAGTAATTTAAAATACTTGAAAATCCAAGCACTTGCTCGGGAATAATTTTTACTTAAAATCACATGTTAGTATCCTGAATATTTGGCTTGATGTGAGTGCTGGGAAGTTTAGCACAATTACTAGATGACAGATAGTGTTCAGATTAACTTCCTAGGCTGAAGAAATCTGACAGTCACTTGTCTCCAAACAAATCATACTCTGACAAGATGATGTACTGACGACTCTCCGTTTTCTGTAAATTCTACAATTTTTCATTCTGTAATTGCACAGCAAGAGAAAGGCAACTGACCTTACTAAAATCAATGCTCCCCAAAGTAAAAGAAGCCTTTGATTTGGTCAAGATCTTCTTGTGAATGCTGTTGAAACTTTACAATACATTGATTTTTGATAAATTAAAAAATGAATCTGCAGAGGCTGCATGGCCTTCTCACACTGGGGGTTTGTCAAGTGAATTTCATCCCCAGATTTATTCCTCTTAATTGGATATAGGATGAAGTTATTATTTTATTATCCAACTCTTGTGCTGGAGAATATAATGAGGGAAGTGGAGTACTCAGAGTTGTTCACATTTACAATCCACACTGCCAGGAATAGCTAGTTATAGATATAACACAGTAAAAAGATGGCTACTGTGCTGAAGAATTAATACTACATCAAAGAGAGAAGATGCTGTGGGAACTGGACAGCCTCAGTAGTGTGTGACAAAGAAACCCATGACAAAGTGCTTGGACCTGCAGGGGGGCACTGTGGTTCCAAATTTCCCTCTTCTCCCCAGGGAATCTGTGTCTCTGGGCAACACAAAAAATACCACAGCAGAATGGCAGATTTGGTCTTACTGCTTGTTCTGGGGGATGCTTCACTGGAGAGTTTTATTGACTTCCAGCAAGAATTAATTTACTGAGAGCACACCAAGCCTATCCTGCTGGTGGTTCATTTAGAGGTATAATTTAGGGATTTTTTTGAGTTATTGATTTTTAGAACTGCTTTAGAGTAGGAGATAAGGGAATATGATCCATGTAGCTGGTTCTCACAGCTTTCTTTGTGCTCATTAGATTTAGGGGCTGGCTTGTCTGATGCAGAGCGCTGAGACACCAGGGCTATGCTCAGGTGAGTTTCTCCCTCTCTCCCTGCCCACCAGCCCACAGGGTGCCTTCACTGGCCCCACTTACTGAGTAAAGCAGTGGTTCTGTCTTCCCATGCAATGGCCGGGGCGGGGGAGGTGGCAGGTGCACTTCAAGCCTCTTCCCAAACCTTAGAGGAGATCCCAGCAGGAACCTGCCCAGAAGCCAGAGGAGAAGCAGGGGATCCTCAAGTCACTGCCCGATGGTGCTGCCACCCAGGAGGTGCTCAAAGAAAGACTCAGCTGAGGGGATGCTGGGGACACCAGAGGAGGCTCAGCTGGGACCAGTTTCTGTGCGGGGAAGGGGAAGCAGCAGGCAGAGCTGCGGTCACTTCCTGTCAGGGGTTTCTTGACTTCTGCCCAGGAGATCATGCAAGTTTCCCTTCACTCCTTAACATGCAGCCAGGCTGCTGCAGAACATGGGTTTAAGACAGTGAAGATTTTTTTTTTAATAGGTTTCCATTTCAAAACCTGGGAGGTTTTATATAGTAGGGCAGAGATTTTTCTGTCAAATCTAATCCCAGCCAATGCCACGCCATAATCTCCTAATTACA
Organism: Oreocharis arfaki; assembly: GCA_013398015.1. Taxonomy (NCBI): domain Eukaryota; kingdom Metazoa; phylum Chordata; class Aves; order Passeriformes; family Paramythiidae; genus Oreocharis; species Oreocharis arfaki. The sequence continues at coordinate 49,366 of VZRR01007728.1, read as the reverse complement.
CTGTGCAGTAGGATCAGTCTCTCTAATCCCTAATTATATCTTTGCTTGGAAAATGTTTCATCCCATTTCTGTCTCTTCTACATGGTCTCCAGCTGCCCAAAGGATCCTCAGAGCTGCTAATAGTAATAATCTGCTGAGGTAGATCCCAGCTGTTTCTTAGAAGGAAACTACAAATTCTCCCTATAAAGTAATTCAGTTATCCCAAAACTGTTCATAAATTTGACCCAAATTTGTGGGGAAAAATAACAAAAAAGAAAACAAAAACACGATTAATTGTTGGTGACAATTCTTGCCACTACAGAGAGAGGATACTGCAGGATGGTCCTGGCCCTACTCCCTTGGAGGCTCTTTCAGTTTGCACTGAAAAACCCTCACCCAATAAAGCATTGGAGACTCACATCCACTCCAAACGAATCCCCACCCATTAGGGAGCATTTAGCCAAGGAACAGCAATTGCCTGGCTATTCAGGAGATCATCCCTGAACAAGACATTATTTATTGGTCAATTGGACACAGCAGCAGCATTTTGGGTCAGTGTGAGATCCTTGCCATTCACCCAGTGCAGTGGGGGCACAGCTGCTTTCTGAGGGAGGATTTCTCAGCATGGTGCTGGCTGGCATCTTGAATGTAGAGGGACAGATCTGTGCGTGGACTTCCCCTTTTCTTCTTCTTCTTCTTTTTTTTTTTTAATAAATGTAAGTAAATAAAATATTTTAATGTGAGTCAGATGAAATGGTCTTTGTAGACAAGGCTTTTTTTAGCTAAAAGAAACACCTGCAAATTTTACATACTGCTCACTCTGGTAATTGCTTCTTTGTTTCATTTATTAACATTTTGGTTCAGCTGCTGAACTGAAAAAAAATCAGTAATTTTCTCAAACCTGTTCATAATGCTGGGATGAGGCTGCCTCCCTGTTCAGAATAATAATGGTGGTCTGCTCAGTGTAGGTGTCAGTTTAGTGACCTGTGGAAAGTCTGCAGTAAAAATAATACGTGGTTCTTCTTCAGTCCTGTACAGTTTTGTTTTGTACAAAACAAAAGAAATCAGTGGTCTATGGGTCTGGCCTTACTACTGTAGCAGCTGGTAGAAGGCACCTGACAATATTTCATCAGAATTCAGACATTTAATAACAATTACCATGTAAAAAAATGCAGAGTTAGATTAATCTCATACTGTTAGAAGTGTGAACCATTAATATTGTAAGAAGACCATTAAGGAGTGGACAGCTAAAAAAGATGATCCAGCAGTACCAGGAGAGCTTGGGGACATGTTTGAAAGCAGCATTTACTTCAAAATGCTGCAGGAAAAACAGTAAAAGGCCATGAAGGGTGTGGGATATCGAGGTGGAGGCATTTGATGCAAAATGAAGTTTTCTTCCTAAGAGTCAGTAAGAAGGAGTGGGAGTGGTGCTAACGGGGAAACTGGAGAGATCACCATTCCTCTCTTCCCTCTGGCAGGCACGGGGCACTGCGTTGTCTGCACATGCACCAACCTCCCTCTTTTAAGAACTACCTCAGGGTATTACAAGCAGCATGATTTTAAATTTCAGCCTCAGTGGGGACATCGCCTCTTTGTCCCCCTGCTGGCAGGTAGTCCATCCTTTCCCTGTATTCAGATGTGGCCAGGAAAACGTGCCAGCATTCACCACCACTGAGAAAACCCAAATACTGGGAAATACTAGTTTGGGTCCCCAAACCAAACACATCTGACAGTGCCTCTGTGATGCTTGGAAGCATTTGACAGGACCAGAGGACAAAACAGGGTGGCATCAGCCCGGGATGTCTTTTGCAACAACAGATGTTTTTGGCAGGCAACACGTGAGATGAGTCATTGCAAAGGTGCCTCAGACCTTGGACAGGTGTTTTGGATGTGTAACACCCGAGGTAGGACACCCATGGACAAGTTGCATCGCCCGGGGGTTTCAGAGCCCAGCACTGCCGTGCCATGGGCACTGAGGCAGGCACAGAGCAGTTTTGTTCGCACATCAGATTGAAGCCCTGGGCCGTGGCAAGACCATTCCCCACGCTCCACAGAATGGGAGAAGCTCATAGGAGGGGGAGGGAGCTCTTTGTGTTTGTGTAGGAGGAGACTTCAAGAAAAGAAAAAGTAAGGAGGAGGACCTTTAATATTCCCTTTCTGCAGGGAGAGAGCTGGCCCTCGCCTGAGCTTGGAGTTACTCTATCAGCCAGAGATGTGCTCCAGGACAGAGGAACTGCCATTTCTTTGGAGATGGAGTTGCAACAGGGTTCCTGTGAGGTGCAAGCAGTCCCTCAGCCTGATGCTGCACAAAGGCTTGATACTGCCCAGACAATTTGTACAAGTTGAGCACAGTTTTTGACACAGCAATGGCCCTAAAACTCAGGGATTTCTAATTGCCATCACAATCCCCTCGCTGCATGAGTGATACTCAGTATTCTTCACAGTATTAATTATGCATTTTGATTCAGAAGTTGCAGCTAATTACTGTCGTCCTGGCAAGTGCTTCTCTACTTCATCCAGTTCACACACACAGGGCTGGTAGGAACACATCAGAGATTTGCTCTACCCAAACCAGTCATTCAAGAAGTATAAAATTGCAATGAATCTTAGGCAAGTAGCACCAGCAAAAGGGTGAGGGCCAGCTGGAGGTCCATCCCGAAGTCACAGTTGTTTTGATGAAATTCATACACTCTCTCATCAGAGGAAGAGCAGATTTTGACTCCCTGACTTGTTAACCTCACATCTTTCCTGGCACCACAGCCAGCTTGGGGGTGTATCTAGTGAAATACGACTCTAAATAAACTTCTCCGCACAAGTTAATTTCCTAATTTATAAGGAGGAGCCACAGCAGAAGCTCCTTCCAGACAGGACTGCGGCAGCTGGAGTGCTCACACCTGCCTGGGGCAGTTCCTTGGCACCCGGGAGCTGCAGGACCCTCCATGGAGTCACTGCGCCTCAGGACACCCGCGTCCTCCCTGCCGGACACATCCCGCTCACTCCTCCTGCACCTCCGGACATTCTGAGCCATTGAGGTCATGGCTGCAGCACAGGCGACACTCTGGACACTGTGGCAAACAGCCAGAGGTGCCCAAAAGCGCCTGCAAAGCACAGACAGTGCCTCTGCCTGTGCCGAGCCTGGGGTGTGCCTGTTTGTGACAGGAAGGGCCATGTGTGCCACCGCCGTGCTGCCCCACTTCCCATTCCCTCTGAACGTGTTCATGGCTGCCCGAGGCATCCATCAACATCCTGGTTCCGTGCCGTGCCACGGCTGCTGCTCACAGCCACCAAGGATGTGAGTCACCGGGCAGCGGGTGAGCAGCTTGCTTCCCTTCGAAGCGTAATGCCCTGTCCTGAGGTTTGGCGGTTGGTTTTGTTTTCGTTTTGTTTTGTTTTCATTTAATATTCCTTTCCCTGTGGGCAAAAGCCTGCTCTTCTTTGCAAGGGAAGGTCAGGGCGGAGCTCAGTCAGGGCAGCTGAAGTGCACAGGCAGAGGCAAGATATGGTGTGCATCTGCTTTGGAGCAGTTTGAGAGGCAGACCAGGAGCAAGGAGCTTTAGTCTGAACACAGCCCTACCACCTCACCCCTTCCATCAGCACCTTAGTTATTGACATTAATTATTTAATGCCTAATTAATGACATTCTATCTCTGCTACTAACATACTGTGAGACTCAAAAAATCATTCTGTTACCCCCTTGTGCAATCTTTACACAGAAAAGCAGTCTGACCTCTGTGAAGTGTTTCATAAACCAAGGACAATAAAAATGGTTTTCCCCCAGGAGCTGTTTTCTCTGTTTCAAGCAAGACTTTCTCAATATTTATTTGTCTGCTTTTAAAAAAATAGTTTAAAATGTTCAGCAGTAAGAAGTTCCATTATAGAAATAAATTGCACAGAGTCTTCAGCACGTGACAGCCTGTGGTAATCTCACTGACAGTATTGCACACGCATTAGAACACACATCAAATGAAAATAACATTTCAGAGGGGAACATATTCCACGTCACTCCCCCACAAGAATATTTCAGAGGGTAGGAGAGCGCAGCAGCTGTTTGGAAAGTATTAGCCTCATTGCAGAATGAGTCAATACTTAGTGACATATCTTTTTCCAAGTAAATCAGAGTGCAGGACAAGATCTTCCACTTTACTGATGCTCTGGGGGTGCTTGTGCAGAGGAGAGGTGGCACAAAGCAGCTGCCTACCCCATGCCCCGGTGCAGAAGTGCAGCAGCCACTGCTGGTCCCTGACAATGCGGTGCCCCCTCGGTCTGCCCTGGCAGGAGCAGCTGGTGGGCTGCTGGTGCCAGCACTGGTGGTGTGACCACAGTTTTAGGAGACACACTGCAATTTCAGGGTGGTTTTGCTCCTTGGGGAACACTCACTGTGCCCTGTGGAGTGGGCAGCATAGAGCTCCCAGTGCAGGACTGCAGGCAGCTCAGGCCCTGCCTTGGAAACAGACACACCAAATAAAATGTGGGCTCTTCTGACACTTGGTACCAGGCTCAGTCTGCACCAAGTTGGTTCACGCAGCTCATGCCCTGCTGGGGCATAGCAGCTTCTCCCTTCCCACCTTCCAGAGGGAGGCTCATCCACAGCTGCTCTGTTCCCTGGAGTGGGAGGGACTCCAGCCACAGTCACCCGGGCAGTGGTGGGGCTGCTGCTGACTTCAGGCTGCGTGGGCCGGGACTGCACTGACAGTGAGAACAGCCCTGCCTCACCCCACACTCGTGGTATAAACTGAGTGAGGTCATTTCAACTGGAGAGCATCCACAGAGATGTCTCTGCATTGAAGGATCATCAGAACATAACAGTGTCAAGGAAAGAGAAATCCAAACATACGTGCACATGCATGCATCTACACACAGCCTTGTGTGTGCATACATATATGTGTGTATATGTATACATATATATATATATATGTATACATACCTGAATAAATAGTGCAATCACTTTGTAGTGCTACGAGTAGCCTGAGGTGTTTGGTGTATTAGGCAGCAGTCAGCTTCTATCCGACTTTAATGAGTGTTTGTTAATGCCTGTGTACTAAATGAATGCTGACTGAGTCAGATACAAATGATCATATCAGTAACACACACAGAAGATAAACCTAACTCCTCAGCTAAATTTATTTCCCTTTTCTCTTTCTCCAGCTGGCATTTACAGGCTCCAAGCCTGGAAAACAATCCTGCAACAACCATCACACTCAACTAGCTACAAGCACAGACCAGAGTCACAGGGATTATTTAGGCTGCAATAGCACCCTGTGATATTTCACTTTTTGACTAGCATTCATAATATCCCAGCTACATAGGGGATGCAGAAGTGGTAGGTACATAGGCACAAGATGAAAGGCCGGTGCAGGGAGTGCAGTGTACACCAGGCAGGAGCTGAAATAGCTGCTGAGGAGGGTAGAGCCCAGCCCTGCTCCTCATGAGAGCTGGAACAGTAGTTTTTTGCAAATATTCTTTCTAAACTAAATTCAAAAAAAAAAAAGGGGAAGTTTTTCAGTTCTTTGAAGGTATATGGGAAGTGGGAGTAGGAAATTCTGTGTAGACCCATACACCATACATGAGTCATGACTTTCTGTTTCGGTTCTTTTAGCTTCTGAGTTTGGTTTTCATTGCTGCTACATTCATCCACTGGTTTAGTAGTTTTTTGTGGTTAAAATAGCCAAGACATGGGAATCCCTGGTCCAGCCCTTCCTCTGCCCAAGAGCAGTTGCAAGCTCTTGTTGCCCTCTCAGCTCCACCAGTTGACGTTCTCTTATTTTGTACAGAGTACATAAATATTTATTGGGTCAATCAGTGTGAGTCTCTGGCCTAGAGGTCACCACTCATCAGCAGAGATTGAAAAGCCCTTTCCCATCCTCACTCCTGAAAATGCTGAATACCAAATAGTGTAACCTGTAGTGTTGCCTGCAGCACATTCGCGGCCATCAAACCCTAATGTGACTTCGTGAGGGGTCAGCACCTCCCCTCTCCACAGCTGTGGTGTCCTGGGAGGTGACAGACAGGTAAAGACTTGGATGCCTGCAAGTGTGGAAAAGCAGGAGGTAACAGAACTAGACCCCTACAGGGTCATGCAGGTTGCTGTGCTACACCTAAATTTTGGGTTATGATTTTGTCTGAGGCTCCTCTTAGATATGAGTAGGTGGTGTGCAATCTGCATGACTATGAAGACACAACAGGAATCAAAACAAAAGGTGGCCTCATTCATCTTTTCTAAAATATCTGAGGTGAGTATGAGTTCAAAACTTCCCAGCAGATGCTCAGTTTTCTATTGATGGTCCTGTCAGTGATGCTGCCCACTGCTACTAGCAGCACCAGGCAAACTTTTCCAGCTCTGCTCTGTCAGAGGCCCTCAGCTATGCTAATGCAACAAAACCTTTGCTTGAGGTGAAAGCACATAGGGATGGGATAGCACATAGGAAATGTAAAGGCAGGGGAATAAATTAAATTGAGCAAAGAAACACTATATATATCTTTATTCCTTTCAAGTTCAACATCACACTTATTTTCTGAAGAAGTCCCCTTGACTTTCTCCAACCACGAGCCATTTTGTCTTTGAAATTCTCTTCAGGTGCATTGGTTTTGTCTGCTCTTACAGACATACTTTATTATCCCACGTCTGGTCTCACTGTATAAGAGTGCAGACTCTTCAAGGTGGTGCACTTGACTGACTGAACTGGAAGCAAAGCCTCACGGGGCCCACCCTTAACCATGTGGCAGACTGGTGCTCCCTCTAGCATCACCTCCCCGGATTTCCAGGTGTTAAAGCAGTGAGGGACCTGTCCCAGCAGGGAGGTGCATTCCAACCAGCAGAAACCCATAAGTATTTTGCTGTGTCAAATCCCTGGCAGCACCGTAGCTGCATATTTTCCCGATGGTTATCTCCTCTCCCTGGGTGCTCCGTGGGTGCAGCTCAAGGGAAACGTGTTTCACCGAGTCAGGGCCCACCCGCGCCAAGTCACTCTTTCATTCAGCAGCAACGAGGTCTCAGCATCGATTCCAGCATCCCTTGCAGCGACCAGCCCTTGGCATTCCCCAGGGCAAAACGGAAACACAGCTCACCCTCTGCCGTGCCCGCGACGGGGCGGCGCGGCTTTTCTCTCCCCTCCCCGTCCCTTGCGTTCCTGCTTTTCCCCAGCTCCAGAGGAACAATCCTCGCTTTGTTCCCGCTCAGTGACCTGGCGCTGGGATTCACACGCATGAGCGGCTGCATTGCCTGCACGGGGGCAGTGCCGGGCTGCCGGGGTGTCGGTGGCACCCGCTTGGTCCCAGCCATCGGCACCGCCCGCGGCGCTGGGGTGCGCGCAGGGCTAACATAACCCAGAAGAGATGATGCAAAAACACCCCCAAACCCAAGCCATCCTGGGTTTTGAGAGGCTGATCTTGGGTGGAAAGGCGGCCTCACGCTGAGTTGGTAGCGGGGCTGAGGAGAGGACTGTACAGAAGGCGGGGTGGGGGAGAACAAATAGGTGATATTTAGAGCAGCAGAGCCCCTGGATGACTTGCCTGACAGCTGCGAGTTTGATTTCCATCATCATCATCATTATCATCATCATCATCATCATCATCTAGGCCCCTTGTAGGCTGCTGCCAAGAACCTCAGCCCTGCCTGAGGCTATGTGGCCCAGGGAAATTTCCCCCACCAGGAGCTGGACTTAGGGAATGCAATCACCAATTGGGAGAACAAGTTAAGGACACCAAAGTGTTTTGCCCCGCTCACCAGCCATGGAGCTGGTGGGAACAGTTTCCAGCCTCTACTTGGCAGCATTTGCAGCCCCCAGGGAAGGAGTCTGCCCTTCACCCTCTGCAATTCTCTCAAGGCTGTTCTCTCCAGCACTTCCAAAGGCCTGTTTTTTTTCAACTGGTGAAATGATGATGTGAAGGTTTGAATGTCTAGAAATTTTTTAGAAATACTGGTTATACTCATATGCAGGTTCTTGCAGACCTGAAGAAGTCAGGCAGCCACAGCTGGATCTGACTTTCTGCTCTGGCTGGAGGCTGAGGGTGGCTCTCCACTTGCCGTGCTGAAAAGCCCTAAGGGAAAGCAAGGGAGGCAACAGCATCCACCCACTGCTTCATTTGGCTGTCCCAGCATCACCATTTTCAAGTGCCAGCAGGAGGCTGCTTTAAGGCAGGATGAAGAAACACAGCTAGGAATGCTCTCAGAGCCAAACACTGGAGCTGCAAGGAGAGGGAAGAGCCATCCCACAGTGCAGGCCAGGTTACCTGCAGGTCCCACTTGTGCCTGAGTAGACACACATGAGAAAATCTCTGGTAAGAACGACTTGGTGGTGCCAACCTCACAGGGGTCTTTAGGCATCAGAGCACACTTACAGAAGGTTATCATTTCAGTCCGTATCATTTCATCTTAACCCCCAGGCACATTTTGGGAGTGCCTCTTGCCCCCGAGAGCAGGAGGGAGCCCTGCATCTGTGGGCAGTGTTTGTGACCTCTGCCTCTCTGGGTAGCAGAGGGGGGGCTGTAAATACATGCTCTGTACTGCTGTTCCTCCATGGTCTGTGCCCTCGGCCTGCTCACGATCCCTGCAGCCCAGCGGAGGATGGGAGTAATGGACAACCAGCAAAAAAGGACTCTTGAGACACCACATCCATCCATGCTATTCTGCTTTCACAAGCTCCCACAGCAGATGTAGTCATCAAAAGATTTAGTTCCTATCCATTATTTACTGTATCAAATCAGAAATCTCAGAACTGGTTACAGAAGAGGGAGTTATTATAGAAGAAGGAGTTATTAACTGTCTAGTAATTTAAATGATCTGCTCCCCCTTACTCCACTTTTTGTGGAGCTATGTTGATGTTTGAAAAAAAAAGTTCTGTTGCTATAGCTACCAAGATGAGCTTCCAGTCATGAGATTATGATCAATAAAATATGCCAGATGTGTCTCCAAGAGCTTTCATTAATAAAAAACCGAGTGTGATGAGAATCTTCAGACTAATTCTAGGGGACACAAATGAGATGCTTTTAAATACCTAATCTGATGAAAAGTAAAAAGCAACTAGCACCCGTAAGATTTTATGCCAAGCACTAACTGAAGCATTGCTCTCACTGAGAACACATGCCCCAAAATAGCCTTTCAGAAACACACAGCCCTGAAGGCTGAGCACAAGTGAAAGGGGAACCCCGCATTTTCTGAGGCTGCCACTGGTCCTTTCCCTCCTGCAGAACTGCTGATGTGCAGAACAAAACCCCGGGGCATGTTGTACATGTGAAGGCTGAATTTCCTGACCTTGCAAAATCTCCTCTTCTTTGCAACCTCAAAAACCTCAGTATCCACTTCCCTCTGGAGTGTTTTCCCATACGTACTGCAACTCCAAAAGAAAGATGCATTTGAAGTCAAGTCCAACGAAGGCCCACCAGCCATGCATCAGCACATCAGCAGGAAGGAACAAAGGCAGCAGAGGAGAAGCAGAGAGGAGCCTCAGAGCCAGGTCCTGCCTGAGGGCCAGCAGCTCCCTTCCCAGCACCACAACAGGGTGCTGAGGGGCTCTGCTCACCATTCAGTGGCCTTTGGAGTCTCCCTGCTGTGGGAATCTGCTCTTCGCTACAGAAGCTCTTGTGCAGCAGTTTCCAAATACTGCTGAGTCTTGTCCCCAGTCTTGCTTTGTCCTAGGTTTCCAAACTTTGACCAAGAACATGACAAAGCCAAACTCCATCCTTTCCCAGGCTGGCAGCATAATTTCTACCAGCTTTATCAGCCAAGCATATGAATAAAGGATCCTTTTCTTCTTCTCCGTATGTGTTTACACTCCTGCAGTCAGTTGTGGATACAGTTCTCCTCCCCTGACAGCTCCTGCACAGGTTCCACATAGAGTTAAATGAAGAGTAGAATGAAAATTTTTATTAGATTTGATTCAAGCTTTTATGCTTATTTTTACGTATTTCTGCTCTTTTTATTATTATTCTCTCATTTCCCACTTTCCAGCTCATTTTCACCAGCTAATAAAGGTTAATAAACTCACTCCAAGTTACGTGGATGCTTGGAGTCCAATTTGAACAATGCTTCTCTGATTAGCCCATAAGAGGTGAGGTACATGTCTGCTGCCATATTGTCATTGAATTATCCTGCGCTGGAACTGGATGCCACTGTTTGTCACCATGAGAATGAAACATTAATTTAATGCTCTCTGCATTTATTAGAGAGCAAGCCCATTGTACAGGCTGCCAAGGGAAACTGACAGTCCTCTACAATAATGAGCGTGGGGGAAAAAAATCCATTTTTCATCAGGAATGACTCTTCCCACCTCTCTCGTGCTGCTCAAGTGTCTGTGGATCAATGGAGACAAGTCAGCTGGAAATGAGAGAAAAATACAAAAACGTCTCAAGCTTCACCTATGAGTGGATTTGATAATGATTCACCCACTGCACAGGCCTGACTTTCTGCCATTAATTCATACCATTAATTTTGCAGATCAGATAAAGAATCCAAATTTTGCGACATTTTCAAGCATCTTCCTGTAAAAAAATGTGATTTAAACAAAGAGTGGAAAATGCCTAGGAGAATATTCTGAAGGTACTTATTCAGAAACATAAGGCGCGGCTTTTCCCAGTGTTTTAACGCCAGGATTCCATCCTGTGCAGCTCAGTGGGAGGGAGCAGCACGGCGGCGGCTGCCGGCGGGGCAGAGGGACCCGGCAGCACAGGCGGGTGGGCAGCGGCGCGGGGGCCCCGGGCCGTGAGCGCGGCCGGTCCGAGCCGGGGGCCCGCGGCGGTGCCGAGCGCCGGGAAGCGAGCGCGATCCCGCGGGAATGCTCCGGGGAGCCCCGCGCGCCCCCTGGCGCCGCACGGGGTCACCTCCCGGACGGATCCGGGGCCGGCGGACACCCGGGATTCCGGACCGGCGGCAGAACAGAGGCCCAGGCCAAGGGAGGGAGCGGGGATCCCTGGATCACTGACCCGGCGCACGAAGCCACATCGCCCCCGTCCTCTCTCACGGCCGAGAGAGATTCCTGCACGGGCCAGGTTAGTGCTGGCTGTCCCTCACCAGCTCAGCACCGCTGGAATTTCAGCCCCAGGTGGACAATTCTGGTTTTAGTGCCCGGAGCAGTGAGATAACAAGGTGGCTTACACTTCATCGAGGCCTCGTAGGCTCATCAACAAAACAGTCCTTCGCTGGGCAGGGAGGATAACCTCAGCCCCGGCAGTGGAGGAACTCATCATTCATTTGGCCTGAGGTCAAGCTGAACCTCATACTTAGAAAGTGTCACACACCAAATTCAAAACCTTTATTACTCCACCACAGCCTGGCCTGTATTCCTTCCTCTCCATGACATGTGGCTCAGCTCCTCTCCTGTTGGGTAACCCTGAGCACACGGCCTCACGTTCGGGAGGAAAGCAGACCTGTAGGAGCAGCAATACCAGTATCTTTCAGGAAAAGCGGGCAGCTCGTCCCTTCCCCCGGCACAGGGACGAGACACTCACACCCCAGGCGGGCCAAGGGGAGCTCTGCAGTCCGAAGGGGAAGGCGGCAGGGGCTGAGCCTGGTGGTGACAGGGCCAGGACTCGCTCTGGCTGCGTGCGAGCAGCGGGAGCTGCGCTGCCTCTGCAAGACAACCCACCAAGCAAGTGTGAGAGGACAGCCTCTGCTGCAGGAGCTTCCCCTTTCCCTCAGCCGCAGGAAAGAGGGTCACCCGGCTGCCGTCCCCGCTGCACACCAGCCCCGGGCACCACGGTCACCAGGCTGCTGCAGGCACAGAGAGGCCTCGCAGTGAGCTGTGGCTGAAACAAGCTTTCCTGGGCGGCAGACTAAGCTCTGCCCTGGTTTCTGCTGCAGGATGTTTCCTGCAGTAAAACCACTTAAAGAATCATTTACACCCTCTCAGGGAAGATCCTCACAAAATACCCTCCAAATACTCGCTTTTTTATAGGATGTTGAGTGATCACCTAAAACATCTGTCCTGGCAGCACAACACGCCCCAGGCTGATCGGAACTGGGCCTGCTGATGAAGGTGATAAGCAGATGGGATAACGCCGACATTTACACTTTGCTGAGCTAATTTACCTTTACTTTTTAAGGCTGCGCCTGACAAAAGCCAAATCAAGAATCCACTGAAACAGCATGCGGCTTCAGAGGTATCTTCAATACGCTGTTATCAGCTGTGAAGGGTATTTTTCTCCAACTGTAGGAGACAACTTAGCTGACGTAGAGGACAGGGGTTCCCAGGCATTTGTTCCTCACAACAGGAGCTGTGGAAAGAGCTCTTTAACACACACCCGGGGGCACCTCCGAGTCATTTCCACGCCCAGTTTTGTGGATTCTGGAACGCAGAGAATGTGGGTTATGCTGCTCTCGTTGCTGCAGGTACATATCAACACTTCCCTTGGCACTGGAGGTGGAGACAGTCGATGGATTTAGCTCTGTTCCACAGCACCGCGCAGAGCACAGCCTGCAAGACATCTCAGGGGGCAGACACGCCACACCTTGCTATGCCACGCCTCAGCTTTCCCTTTGCATTCATTAGCCTCTTACTTTCCTTTCCAAATGCAAATAGGCTCTTTTCTTTGTACTGTATTTTCCTCCTTCACGTAACTCTTCCTCTGCCCATTACACCGGACAGCGCAGTTGACTGACTGGTTCCCTCCGCCCCTTCAGCTTTCGCAGTGAAACACTCAAAGGAGTCAGCGGCTCAAATGGCTCTCCCTGCATTCCTCCCAGCAAGGGCTGGTTAAAGATAAAACAATGAACAGCCCTGTAGGGAGTTCAGGAAGACTCAAAACTCCCCAGGCAAAAATTCTGACGTACCCATCAGTCCCCAGTAATCACCTTCCAGAGGTGTTTTCTGCGTCATTTAGTCAGGTTACATTACGTCCTTAATACGTACTTAAACGGCAGCTCTGCACATAGCACATGTTAAATAACGATTCATTTTGATACTTCCTAAATGGGTGTTACAACTTGGTGCATTCAAGGAGGAAGTCACTTAGGAAGTCACCCAGCCAATGAATTCCTTATCAGTTTGGCAGCGCAGGTAACCACAGCTTTTCTCTGGCAGAGATGCAGTGGTATTTTTTCCTCACTTTTGAAAGTAATTTTGGACTATTCCATTGCTCATAAGAAACTTCAGAGCGGAAGACTTACCTTCCTTTCTGAGTATCCCTTAGTGGTTGCCTGCAATTAAAGAGGGCTAAGTTGATCATCCCCTAGCAGATACAGAGATCTATTCAAAAGGGAGCACCGTGACTGAGCCATCTTCTGTTAAAAGGGCACGCTAGGAAATATTTTACAGTACACATCAGCTCACTGCTGAACAGTTTTATAGATGCAATTTCTCCCTCCTGAGATCTTTGCTTTTACATAACTGTACTGACAGACTTAAATCATGACCTCCTTTATGCTTTTTATATATATGTATATATCAAAGCTCTATACATCTACCTAAATCTTTTTCTGTGGAAATTATCCAGAAGGTGATTGCAGCCTTGCATAACTGCTCCACAAAAAACATCAGTTCAACAGCACTCAGAAAAAGTAGAACCAACTATTACAGATACTGGCAAAGGACAGTAAGTCCCTGGAAAGGAAAAGAAGCCTACAAAAGTCTAGATGGCATAGAAATACTGGAAATGCATTAATGTGTCTCGACTAGAATGAGGGATCACTAAATCAGCAGACACCAAGTTTAAAAAAGAGCGGTTCACAATGCAAGTGGTAACTCACGGTAATTCCTTTCCAACCAAATTTACATGGATTCTGGAAACTGTCCAAGCATGTGGATAAAGAGCTTTGAGCATCACCATACAGACAACTGACACCAAACTCAGGAGAGCCCCAAGCACAGCACAACACACCTGGAGAAGATTGCTGCATCATCACATTTGACTGCTTCTGGGCAGCCCATAGAGCTGGTACCTGTGCCACACTCTTTGTGCATCCCAAATAGATCAATGCAGTGTCACCTTAGAAAGTCTCTAAAAATGGACTTTAAGTTGCTCAGGAACCAAATCAAATGCACACCGTGTACCCAAACCCTTGATAAGATTCTACACTGCTTCATTTCAAAGGACAAGTGGGGAATGCAAGTGCATCTCTGCTTCCTTGACTGCGAGCAGGTCTGAATTACAGCAATCTCCTCTAGTTCTCAAATCTCCTTCTGCCCTTAGAAAGAAAAAAGCATAACTGCCTCTATCCTCACTTCAGCTTACTCTAGAATGCATCCATTAAAAACCCAAACTTTGATGAAGAGGATGCAGCAGTAATCTTACATATCTGACTACCCATCACAGCTAAGAAGTAAAATGTAGATGTACCTTAAGGACAGGAAAGTTGGGTTTGTTGGTGAGGATTTGGGCATTTTTCTGGTCTATTTTTTTCGAAAAGCGGGTGAATACTAGGCAGCAATCAGTACCCTGGAAACAAAATAGCTACTTGGAGTAAAAGAAGAACTCGAAGAGAAAGAATGTCTGTGTATTGTCATGGAAGAACTCTTTCAAGTGCACCACTTACGGGGATCCAGGATGGATAGGGTGGAAGTTGATGTTAAAAACAAAACAACAAAAACACAAACCAAACCATACAGAGCTAAGAGAAGCTATGGCTACTGGCACATCTACGAACTAGAGAGAGCGTGTTTCTTCAGAGAAGTCAAAGTAATCCTAGACTGCAGGGGTTCAAAGTCTGATACAGCATGGCAGCAACCAACTTCCATAAGCATCAGCTGCGGGTGTGTGTGTGTCTGTTTTGTTTGGTTTGAGATTTTTGTGTGGGTGCAGTTTTTTCTGCCATGAACAGTCTTCTGAAGACTAAGACTTAAATATCCAGATGTGTGTGAGAGAAAGCTTACTTGTGCTAACACAGGCTTAAGAAGGTGGAGACATCAAGTGATCACAATGCAGAAGGAAAAAACCAGTCATGAAGCCAATCAAATGAAAAATAGTATATGGAGACTATTTAAATTTAAAAACCAGGTGTAGAGATAACAAATGGAATAAATACACAAAGAAGTTCAAAGATTTTCCTCTTCTTTATTTAAACACAAATACATTTACAGCATGCAGGTAAGTTAAAACTATATGGCGTCTTCCCCAAACCAATTGTTTTAATGCATCTTAAGTGTACTGAAGTTAAATCAGATTCCACAGGTAGACTTGTCCTCATGTCAAATTTAGAGTTACACACAGTAGTGAGTCAGCATTTAAGTTATGTAAATAATTTAGTTGTTCACCAGAAATAAATATTATTTCACCAGGTTCCTATCCTAAACCATCTTTTAAAAATATGATCTAGAGGAACATAAAAATAAGAACCATTCAAAGACTGCAAGTTGAAATAGCAGTGTTGAACATTCCCCATATAGACTGAATATTTTAATTTACAAAATACAGTAATTGTCCTGTCTGGCTGACCTATGACAGCCAAAACAGAAAGCAAAGAAAGTTGTGTGTTTGTTTTTTCTCTTTTTTTTACATTTTAAGAGGCAGTTCTTGGTAAACTTCATAAAAGGTTTAAAATAAAAAAAAGTTTAAATATAAAAAGGTGATGTACACTGAGCTACACACTAGTTACTATTTAATCTAATTTTTTAAACACAGCAATTTTCAGCACCAAAACCCATGACAATCACCTACAGGAATGAAACTCCCATTCACAGGCATGAGAAAAAAATCCTGCTTCATTTGAGTGTGTTGTTTTGTTTTTATGATTGCACATTGACAAATGAAGGCCTGAAAACCTGTAGTTAACATTGAGAAAGATAATGGACAGTGCTGATTCCATGATGCGAAATTTAATTCAAAATATTTTTCCGTTTATTTTTTTCCCCTCAGTATGCTGCCTTCAACTGTGCTCTAAAACAACTGCAAGTTTGGAGTGTTTGGAGGCCTTAGTGAAGAAAACTGTCTTAAAAGCTGAAAACTCCAAAACAGTGGGATTTCCAACTGATACACTCAACTTTTAAAAATCAAACTATTAAAAATTCAAACTACTGTAGATAAAGAAAAAAAGTGGATCAAGGTCTAAAATTTGACTATACTCCATCATAATATAAATATCTTGCCTATTTTAACATACAAAAATTGAAAGTGATTTGCTGTCTGAACAGCCACAGAGTTTCTACTGTTTCCATAATAACTGAATACCCAGCAAAAAACTCAAGCCAGAACAAAAAGTTGTATCAACCAGGTCTGAAAAATCCATTGAATTCTTTCAGCAATACTAAGTTCCTTCTTTCTTAAAGACCTGGTAACCAGTTTCTATACAGAAGACTGTTCTAAAAATTATAGTGGCTAAACCCTATCAATAAGTTAAGTAAATTACACCATAAAACTTTGAACCCCACATTCAGCTCAGTGAGAGTACTGGAGCTCAAAACAAAACAAACAAAAAAACCCCCCCAAAAACAAAAACGTCAAAACCCCACGTTTTGTTTTGTTAGCCACTTTACAGGTCTTTATTGCAAAGAGAAGAAAAATATTCAACAACTACTACTTTGGACATTTCATATACCTACTTACAAATGGATTACAAATACAATTCAGGATAGCACTTTTATTTATTTTATTGTTATTTTAAACACATGCCTCTGGCATTTCTGGATACATCAGTTTTAAAAAGTTGTGTCCTTTATTTACGTATCTGAATTCATTGGCCTGTTGCTGAAAAAGGCTTTTTAAAATTGAAAATCAAAATTTTAGCCAAAAATTCCAGTACTGTATGTAGTGGAATATAAAGTCACATTTTAGATTGCCCTCATTTCACTATTACAAAATAGCGAAAGTGAACCGTCACAGATACAGACAAATAACAAAACAGGCTCATCAGAATGAAGCAGAATGTTTTCACTCCACCAGACTGTACTGTGTGCAGAACCAGGAACAGGACAGATGGGATAATCCATTGCCAAAGTCTTTTTTGTAAACTCAGGTTTACTCTTATTACTGTACAATATTTAATTCTAAGTCACCCGGTCGCCGGGCATTCAATGAGATACAGTTACACAGCCTTGCTCCTACTGAACTCTTTAGGTTGGTGGTGTCGCGCTCGTGGCAGCTGTCGTAAGCACTCCAGGGTCCTCACACTGTACAAACACAGTTAGTTCCAACGCTCTATGCAGCATTCCAAAAGAAAACTGTAATGTAGAGTGCTGCTCTAATTCAGTGGGACATGTAGTGTTACGTGAAGTGATAAAAATGAAAGTATACTTAAACACTGTTGCACATTCCCTAAGACAATAAGATGTACACAAATTAAGCTAGAAAATTTGAACTAAGATTTTCTCAACGTACATTCAGCTTGGCACAGTGCAGACTAAATTTAAGACATGAAAGACAAACTGTGTAATAAGCAGAGCTACACTTTAAGTAACATGTCATTTTTCAAGACGCCAAAATTGCACTCTAGTTGGTTTTCTTTTTTTTTGGGAATCAGTTAGCAGAATTTGTAGAAGGGGGAAGAGCTGTACAGGCCAGGTATAATTTATACAGTTTTCAAAAAATAATCCTACAGTCCCCAAAAGGAGAAATTATTGTCATGGAATGACTCCCTCTACACCATATCCAATCTTCCTCACGCTGCATTTACTTTTCAGCAACTGTAAATGAGAAAAATCACAGAGTTAAGCCAAAAAAGCAAAATTATTTACAATTACAGTAGACCATATCACTATTTACATGGCCTTTAAGAGCCCAGTTCTTAAACCACTCAGATAAGTGCTAATAAAACATCCATTTTAAATTAAGAAATCACACAACACAAAGCATTTAAGCAACGCTGTCTGCTACCAACGAGTTTACAGCACGGCAAACTGAAGGGGTATGCAATCTTGACTGCAATAATGGAGTAAACATTACAGACAGAAACCACTTACAGCTCAGCTCCACTTCCCCTGACAGTTGCTGCTTTTCCTGGCTAGTGGCAACTCCTTAGTCATTCAAATGTTATTCAAGGTTAAAGTACCCATCAGTTCAACCTCTTATTTAAGAAGAGACATTACTGAACAGAACTAGGTACCCTGCCTGGTACTACAGCCCAGCTTCCTCTAAATTGGAGAGAGAGCTTGATAAGACAGTCAGCTAACGAAAAGGAATTAATAGGAACAAGATTCACATAAGCTGTTCTGGCCCTGCAGAAGAGGAGCACCCAGGTTTCAAACACCCCACACCATTTCAGATGTATTTCAAACTGAAGATGTAGATAACCTTAACTAAGGGAATGTCTAGAACTAGACATTTATAGACACATTCAAAAGTGAAGATGACAACAGAGAATATAACGTAAAGCATTACTGTTAAGTGAGCAACAGATCAACCAACTATAAAGCAGATATTAATTAAAAAGATATATGATTGCGTCAAGCAACTTAAACATATTAAATGCCATATTATGTGTAACTACTTCGGAGATTAGAGATGTTTTCAAGTAAGTGCACATTTAATTTCAATTGTTGTAGCTGTATTTGAGCTAGGCTAACATTTTAAGTTTACTAGATGAGGACATGAATTCTTCAGTTAAATAATTCCAAATCACTGACACATGAAGCAGTGTGCAAACACAGCAAGAGAAGCAAATAAATAACATGTAAAAATATGGTAAATTTTATTTCAGGAAATATTTCAGTTTTCAGGAAAACGGAATGTTTTCCTGAAGAAAACTGTATTTAAAATGATACTAGCAAGACAAAAGAATTTAAAATGTACACTCCTTTCCCAAACAGTGGCTACTGTCTTTGATTGGTAACTATCTCCAATGGATTGTTTCCACATTTTGTTCTACCCCATCAGAATTACCACTTTACATCGAACATATTTTAGAACAAAGGCAGCAGCGTCTTTAGTCAGATGTACATTATACTGCTCCACTGTCTATAAAATTCTGTAAAAAAGAGGAGTTAATCTGACTATTCAAGTGACTTTATGCCACAGAATGAACTGTAATAAACCTAATACAAAGCAGTTTGCTCACACATTTTAGAAAATGCTACAAGACAAACTTACACTTTGTCTTGCCGTCCACCTCCGCGCAGCACAACTGGCTGGCTGTTCTGAGTGAACGCACCTCCACCACGAATTGCACTTGGATGAGTTGGAGAAGCTGCTGGATGCTGGCCAGGGCGGATAGGCTTAGCTGCACGGCAAGAAATGGGACTTACAAATATATACACAATAATTATACCTTGGATTATTCAAAGTTATTGATATCATTAGCCAAATGTAATAATCACAACTGAATGCACTTTGAATAAGAAAACAAGTTTACAGGATGACATTCTGAGAATGTAATGGATTAGTGTCAACTGTAACAAAACCTGGAAAACAGACCAGGTTTTGCTTTTATCATTCCCTGTTAAAGCCCGCAAAGCTTCTGATAAAGATTATCTTCACATGAATTATCTGTCCCACCTAAGGTATTACCTTCTATGAATCCTATTTTTAGGCAATAAGAATTCAAATAAGACACAACACTAGACAGTTTCATGAGAGTCATGTACCAGTAAGGAGTCATTATAGCTGTTGTCCTTCCCACATCTACTTGATTGATAAGTCACTAGTTACTCTTTCTGCAGGTGGCTCTGTGTACCACTACTCCACAGATAACAGTGCTTCATCAACCTACCATCACATAAAAATAAAACTTGCTCTACAGCCAAGGTAAAGACCTGGCAGTTTCGACAGGTCGTTCACAAGCTGCATACACTTAATAAACTGTATTTTCAATCAGTTTTGCATTTAGCTCTTAACAGAACACGCATAATGTATGTGTAGGACTTCAAAGTTCTCTAATATTAAAGAGAAGCATGTAAAGTTTCAGCAGGCAAAAGTGGATATAAAGAACCTACAGGCAGCAGCTGCAGCAGAGAAACACTTCTCAATTACTGCCTTATAGGATGCTGATTTCCAGTAAGACATGTTTAGTTCATCCAGACATTTAAGTACAAGAGGCTGTATACCTCAGGTGAGCTCACTACAGAATTGTTTGTTTTCTTGGAGACCACTTGAGAGAAAATTAAGACAGAAAAGCACCTGTCTGCAAGCTGCCACTTCATGTGACCAAAAATTTGTAACTACTTTGCAACAGCTCCTTGCAGACCTACAGAATATGAGCAAAATTTAACTGCAATGCTCATTTCAGTTGCATTAATATTTAAGAGAAATATGTTGATGACTTTAGTTCTACAACTGTAGTGTAACGTGCACAGTTAAGTTCTCCACAGGTCACACACCTCCTCGGTCCTCAGCACTCGACAGAGCAATGGCAAGTGGAGGAGCAAAGGAGTATGACTATCCTACCTCCTCCACCTTCCTATCCCTTCCTGTTTTTCCATTACTTTTCCCTAGAGAGGGCTGTGCATACTGTACTGTATGTTTTGGAACAAAGAACTGAAAAGGTAATTAAGGATCTTTGGATGTTGTGGGTTTCTGTCTGCCCCTCTCCCCCATAAGATCAAGTCAATTTTGTTGCTGTTGAAGGTGATGGCTTAATCCTTCTTACTGCCTTGAAATACCTATTTAGTTTTAGAAATTGGAATGGAATTGTAATGATCTAAGAGATTAAGACTCACATGCAGTGTACTGTTTCTTCCAGGAAATGTAACATATTCAGGCTAGAATTCTAGGCTGGTAAGCCTTTCCCAAAGCCATTTCAAGTAAAAAAAGGGCAAACAACCATAATGTATCACCTGCACACACAGTCTGTGAAGTAAAATGTAACTCACAGTAGAAAACAGATCACATTCACACGTGCAGTTTTAAATGAGGGCTGAAAGATGCACATATACACAGAGATTAAAAAAAAAAAAGTAGGAGACAGGTAAAGCTTTAGGGGACAAGGGATTCTTTACTCACCAATTTGCGCCGAATGTCCTCTTCTGGCCATATTCTTGGATCTTACAGCTTCCTTTATACGATCTACTTCTTGCTGATAGCGCTTGCGATCACGAGAAGCGTTCTCTTTGGCTTCCTTCAGTGCAGATTCCAAAGCTTTAACTCTTTCAGCTGTAGCTCTAAGTCGCTTCTCCAGTTTAGGAAGTTCACAGCGAAGATCAGCATTATCACGTACCAGCTACAAAATCAGAATTGATTATTTCCTTGGTATCTCTCTTCATAGGGAGAGCTAACCAAATACCCTCCCCATCCCTGAAGAGGCAAAGCAGTAGGGTTACTATATTAACTTTGCTTAAGCTTTTTAGTAAATCTATATAGTTCAGTGACTCTAAGACTGTCATTTGAAAAATCAGTTACTGTGGAAGAACCTGCTGCCCAACAGAGGCACCTCCTCCATCAGAGACAGGCAAGCAGCCCCTAGACTCATGTATGAAGCCTAAACACGAACTTGGATCTCTTTCAGTTTAAATGCACCTATTTTGCTATACACCCACATGTACTTAAAATAGCTAATTATTTTATGTTACAAAACAATAGACTAAAGTTTTCCTGTATCAAGAGACACACTTAAGATGGAGAAGTATTCACTTACAAAAGTTACTTTATGACCAATACGCAATCGCTTCTGTAATAATGAACCTGGAGCAGTTTTGTTAAAATTTGAAGTGAAGTCTCATTGTACCTGCTTGTGAACCTTTGTCAGCTGTTCAAGATTATTCTCAAGGAAGGAAATCTTCTGTTTCTGTGCAGCACTGCCTCCTGTATCATCTGAGTCGATCTCAGCACTCTGCAGTAACAAAGGCATGGGGAAGGAGACAGGAGGCTGAGTACAAATCTGAACTTGCATATTAGGATCAAGCCAGAAAAATTACACCAAATAAATACCAGCTCCTAATTCAGTTCTAAACTAAAATTCATGTAGCGTTCTCAGAAACAAGCTTCACTATAGCACCACATTACCTTTTTCACTCTAGTAGCCAGATCTTGAACAAACAGCTTCCGAAGATTGTGAAGAGTCTGAAGTTCTTTTGCCTACAGTTAAGGACAAGAAATTAACAAAACAACCCAAACAAACTCTGAAAGAAAAAAAAAAAAGGATAAATATTGACATTTGCTTTGGAATATATTCTGACTATCTTACCACAGTCTCTTCCAAACCCTTTAAATCTTGCCTCGCTTGTTCCCGTCTGTCCTGCATAACCCTAAAAGAGAATAAATTATTCCTGAAATATCCTAGAAAAATTACAAATTTTAATGTTTTAGAGAACTAAAGACTGCATTGTACAAATGAAAAAAGTCTTTTGGTTGAAGTCTTAAATTAAAGATGTAATCAACAGATGACACCACACTCAGAAATCTGTATGGTATGGGGGGGTGGCATTGGGGGAGTTGCAGAAGGAAAGAGGGACATACTTTTAATATTGAATACAAACAAGTACATTCAGATGCACAAATTATGAAAGTTTCTAGAATAGTAAAAGACAAGACTCTCAGAGTCAGCTTCAGAGTGAATATTTGGGGAGAATTTATCCTACAAATCTTCTTAGCTCTGACCAGCCAAGATGATAAGTATCATGTGACAGATTAAAAATCTTCTCTTCGTTTTCTTTAACACCTCACCCTTAACACGTTGGCAAAACCAGCATCACAAACAACAATGTCAGTGTACAGGAATATAACCTGATGATTATCAGTGTACAGAGCTGCTGTCTTGCCAGTTAACATGAAAGCATTTTCTGCACAGGAAATGTTCTTTCTCAGAACTATGAGTCAGTGCAGTTATCAAGATGACAGAATAGAAGAAAGGAACGTGGACTTTTCTTTTTATGACCCAAGATTATAATAGAAAGGGCAAGGACTGCACAAAAATAAAGTGTTCCTGTTAAGTAGTTAAAAAAGCTTCTTTTCCTCTTGAAATTTCTCCTCACTCAGTTTCACTACTAATTCACAGTCAAATGAGCAAATATTTGATATAATAAAACATTCTAAATAGTGTCAGTATCCTATCCATTTTCCAGACCTCTCTGGATAAGTAGTTCCCAGAATCTTATATAACTCCAAATTGAAAAAATTAAACTGAATAATCTGCATTGTTCCTGGTCTGTCATTTGCCATGCACATTTATGATATACAATACAAAATCACTAGATTCAAAAAGGCTGGGGGAGGACACAGAACAGAAAACTAATTCTTAAAACTTCTTTGCAAATCTTTTGAAGAGGAATGTTTCTGTACAGCAAGTGCTTTAAAGTGGTCAATGCTAGATGTAGCTGAGCCTGCAAACTGAAATAGGAAGCAATAAGGTGGTACGTATAGCAAATCTTACAAGACAAGAAAACCTATTGTAGTTAATGCAAGTTTTGTAATCATTGCAGCATATAAATAAATCAAAATAAGATGGATTCACAAGACCAGAGTACTATTAAAGTTTTAGTCAGTTAAATAGGATAAATGAAAAAAAAAGTAAAAAAAAAAAGAAGCAAGCATTGCTTCTTGGTTACCAGCATAGATGAATCAGGTCCCTCTGATTACTTCAAACTCCATGATAAAAACCCCTGAAAACCACTGTGTGTGTTTTAAACACAGCCAAAAAGCTCTTTTCAAAAAGTACTTTCAAGTATAATGTTAGCTTCTGTAAAGATAAACATGTATGTGCCAGAAAGGGGTTGCAACTGATACACTTAGAAAGATTTCCAGGAGATTATGGTCAGATTTCTAGAAGCTGAGAACTGTTTTCCGACTTGACTCCTGGATATTTACCTGCAAGTAGAATTTAATTCCAATTTTTGCACTAACTTTCGAGTCTCTAATTTACTAACACATTGTACGTAGTTAACCAATGAAGCATGCAACTGCTTAATTTTAAGAATAAACTAATTAGAGCCATCTAACAAGTTAAATCACATAAGAACCATAAAAAGAATAACAGAACACAAGAACCAAAAAAAGAGTAAGGGGATTTGTTAGAAGACTCTTGCAGTCTTACAGAATGCAATATGTAGCTGCAAATGGAAAAGTTAATTACTCCAATCCATAGCATGTTAACAAAGAAACAGCTGTGGCCTTCATATCTTTCATAATTTTACTTCCAATTTTAAGTATTCAGACAGTGAGAAGGTTTTAAAAAAGGTTCAAGAAGGCCTCTCTTTAATAAGCATACTAAAAAATGAAAGGCACTTCATCATATCAGGTCACTGGTTTATAGAGTGAGTGTCCCCACACACATTTGTTTTATGCGCCATTATCACTCACGTAAGCTCATGAAGTTTTCTGCTTTTTTCCTGATCAGTCGCTTTCAGCTTCTCATGCTCCACTCTCAGACGTTCCTGTTCAAGCATCATCTTCTGGTTTTGGCTGAACATAGAAAGTAAATATTTTATTAGCTGAAACTCTCAGACACCACATTCAGTAACAAAACAGAAGACAGAAGGACAGGTCTGGAAGAAACTCTTGCCACTTCCTTCCTATTGTACTGTGCTTCTGTACTTGCACAGTCCAGGGACAGTTGGCACCACTAAAACAATGACAATTACTTACTCTTGAAGCTCAGTGATGAGCTTCTCCTTTGCATCAACTTCATCTCTCAGGCTACTGATTTGTTTCTGATGCGTCTCACGATGGCTCTGAATTTGCTGCTCCACAGCTTGCTATTAGGAAAAAACAGAACATATGAAATGCTCTGAGTCACCACCAGACTTCACTCGGAGGGGATTTTGGCTGTTGAGGTTTCCTTTTTTAAACAATGACATTGGCTTACCTTGACTTCATTTGCAGTTTGAACCTTATTTAAGTGCTCTTTCTCCATCTCATGGACCTTTTCTAGTGGGGATAGAGAAGAAAAAACACATTTCAGCCCAGTATCTAGGCAATCACATGGATGAGGGCACTAATTTCCCCTTCCCTTGCCAACACCTGACAATTTAGAAAAAGTCCCCTCCCACCACAAAAATCAATTAAATTAGTAGTATCTTTAATCCTATCAATAACAGTTCTTTCAAACAGCAAACATATTTTACCATGGATTAATTCTACACGTTCAGTAGCAAAAAGCCTTTCTATAGCTCTACCTTTCAACTCAAACAGAATAAAGCAATTCCCTATTTATCACTGTATTCTTAAAATGGTGGTGGTGGGTGAGGTGAAGGGAGGCACATCCTACCCTGTGCTCGGAGTTGAACTAATTCTTCATTAAGGGAATCCACAGATTCTTCCAGCTGCCTCTTTTTCTGTTCCACGTTCTGAAGATATTCAGTCAGTGACTTGATCTTGGCTTCATGCTTGTGGAATGAAAAGATTCATTTACTTCGGAACTAGGTACCATGGAATTACATCCGCATAAATGGTTCTTACTTATTTTTCACACAACAAGTAACCTCATCTCAAAACAAAAATGGTGCCAACTAGACTCTCAGAAGAATATGACTACTCAAGTAGATCTGTAATGTAGCCTGTAAGATAATGTCTTTATTCTGGACTGGAATGAAATACATTTTTGGCTGGGAGAAGAGATGTTTTGAATGTGAAATACTAACAGAGGCTAGAGAGGCCCACCGTACTTAGATGATTGCCCTGAAAGGTGCATCTCCTGATTTTAAAAAAAGAGATGATTATCTGCATGTAAAACAAAATACAGAAATATTAAACT
Organism: Oreocharis arfaki; assembly: GCA_013398015.1. NCBI lineage: Eukaryota > Metazoa > Chordata > Aves > Passeriformes > Paramythiidae > Oreocharis > Oreocharis arfaki. The sequence goes on along the minus strand of VZRR01007728.1, from coordinate 23,907 downwards.
GCATACGTAGATTACAGTTATCAGAAGTGTTAGAAGTCACATTACTTATCTTTTCTAACAATCACATTAAAATGGCCTCTCTCATATTAGAAATAAATTTAATCTGCTAGGTAAACCTCCTGAAATTGTACTGTGCTATTACCTCTCCCACTTCCAGCTTAGGGCATTAGCGGGCAGAGTGCCCACTAGCCAATGCTTCGCAAGACTTGTATTTGTAAAGAATCCTGTGATGGAGAACATGCAGACTCCAGTACTTAACACAAGTGCTACAAAAGCATTAGCAGGCTACAGATATTTTGCAGAAATTCTGACATCTTATCACACTGAATTACTTAGAAGCATCCAAACCAAAGAGAGTACTAAGGAAACAGCTGAGTCTTATGGCTGTTCACTCACAGTGAGCTTTGTTAGGTGCCAAAAAAACCCTGCAACTTTTTTTTCTCTGATAGGTTAATGAATTGAATTTATAAAGAACACTGTACACTGTAGAAAAATATTTACCTGTGAGATCCGGAGCTGGCAGGCAGCCAACTCCTTTTCATTTTCTTCCATTTTCTTATTGCTTTCAGCTTGTGTGCCTTCTAACTGTTTGCAACGCTTCACCATTGTTTTTACTTCTGATTTCATTTTGCTAATGTACAGTCTTGCGACTGTGAATTCTTCATCTATCATGCCAGTTCCCTCAGGCTGCTGAAAAGGGTGGAATAGCACATCAGGTAACAAAAGTGAACTAAAGGTGCACTGGAGCAGCTTAATGCGCAGGACACATCCCCAGCCTCAACTGATAACCACAGAACTTAAAAAAACCCCCCTTATATTGTATTTAAGTTTTCTGATTGATTATTCAGAAGTTTGCACAAAGACAACAAGTTGTTTGAAGAAGGAAATACAATTCAGTATTGATTTCTAATACTGCTTACATTCTTGCCCTATAGCCATCTTCTAGATTTATCTCTAATTTCATGCCCTCATTCTGTTTTTAATACAAGTATCATCCCAATTGTCACTGTGGGTCAGTATTAGATTACCAAGACAATGCTGCTGATTAAGGCCACTTCCTATAGCAGTTTGACAACACAAATGAGAACACTGCTTCAGAAAAAAATCATGCCTGCTCTTTCTTGTCTATGCATAATCAAATTCTGTCTGGGACCTGATTAAGTCACAGTATAAGCAATGGAGAAGCTTATGTCCAAACTACTAATATACATGAAGCTTCCTATGGTGGTAATTTTTACCATACTAAGAAAATGCCCCCACCTATCCACAACGTATGTGTTTAATACATGGCACTAAAGACAGCAGTGATTAACTCTTACCTTGACATCATTATTTCCTACTGCAATTCCAATCTCTGCAAGATCTTTTAGTAAGGAGGCCATCATTTCTGTTGCTCGTTTCTTTTGATGGTTGGTCATTTCTTTAAGTTTCTGAAGCTCTGCATCTATACTGGCTAAAGTGACCTACAGTAAAAGAAGTTACCCTTAATTAAACAAAACACACTCTTGCTCTTGAAACTAGTTTCATACTATTTACAGAGTACCAGCATTTCTTCTGAAAGAACTAAAAAAGTACTGGGGACAGAGACCTTCAACTGACAAAATATAATCTTAAAACTCTGCAGAAAGATTAGTGTTAACATTGTTAAACAGCATTCAGAGTTATATACAATTAAATATTGCAGAGAATTACACTTAAAGAAAAAAGGTAAATGGACAGCAAGTCCAACATTTTTCACCGTGTTTGGGTAAATGAAAACAATTTCATCTGCAGAGCTCTTACCTCTTCCCTACTTGGAAATAAAAAAATGAGAGTACTCTCCAAGTACTGAGATTTCATAAGCATGCCACTTAGTCTTGAGAACTTTTTCAGCTGGTTTGAGCTGCTGTGGTTCTAGTGGCTGCAGCTCAGCAGCTCACAGGTTCAGGAGTCTGCTATTTGGTGTCCAGTTTTAAAAAAACACCAGAAGTTTTACAGCAGGGAAGTTTCAGGCAGAGATGCCAAAGGATGGTTACTGCACGGGTTAGCTGTGCCAGATTGGGATATCCTACTTTTATGACACCTCTGAACAGTTGCTTTCTTGCAGATGAAGAGTTATTCATGACACTCAATGGATGTTAGTTATATCTAGAATCACCACCTATAAACTAATTAAAAACAACATCAATGAAGCAAACAAAAAAACCCCTGCAAAAACCAAACCATACACTTCAGAATCTTACACATACATGGCAAGCCTATTCCAACAGATTTTAAATGCTGCTTACAAGACCATGGATTCTCTGACTTTTGGCCCATTTTCAAGTGATGTAAGCTACCAGTAAAGATTACTCAGCTCAGAATACTTAGAAGTTTAAAGAGAAGTTTCATGATCTTGTAAACTTCAGTTACATCATTAGTGTTCTACCAAGTCAAGTCTTGCTAACTGAAAATTGAAAGCCATAGTCACCAGAAGACCCAGACCCTCTTATCATCATCTTCAAGAATAGAGAAGAGTAAGTCTTGTGCCATTAATACTGTCTGCAATAGCAGCAAACATGCAGATCCTTTCCTGTACTTAGAATTTTAGGATAGTAGGTAGAGTATTAACTGCTTAAAACTGATTGAGGCCAAATAACTGGCTACCAAAACTGTCAGTCAGTTCAGCAACTTCGCAGGTATGTAAGGAGGTGCACAGTACTCTGTGAGACTGATGCTGCATCTGTATTTTAACCAGGGTTATCTTTTGTAATACGTCCTCAACTACTCCTTTCAGAAAGTGAGCCAAACTGCTTGTTTTTGAAAGCATTAAGGTAAGTTATTTCACATTCCATACACACAGCAGGCAAATACACATCCTTTTCAAGACAAGCTGTAGCATGCTGACTGCAACTTCAAGATTGCAATAAGCAGATTCTTAAAGTCAGGATGTCCCCAACCGCACCAGGAAGACAAACAAAAGCAGCATGTAATGAAAGTGTTACGTTTTGACACCTACGATATTTCGGAACACGCTTTAGGTAGTAAAATGCCACAAGTGCTATCAAGGTCAATAATCACCATACATTTTTTTCTGTAGCTTACACATTTCAGAAAATCATTCCCTGCAAAAACGAAGTAAGCTTTAGACTTAGACTCTCATTTTCCCTTGTGAAATAATTTCAAATAACCTTAAGAAATATGTGTAAGGCAAGCAAAGCCAAACTGAAGACTGACAGTAATTTCTTATCCCAATTTCATACCGATTTTTGATTGAGTTCGTCACTAAGCAGTTCATATTCCTTTGCCTTATCTTCTACTTCCTGAGACTTTTGATCATAGTTGACAGCTAATTCTTCAAGAGCTTGTAACACCTCTTTCACTTCCTCTTTAGAAGCGTCATTTTCGGCCTGAAGGCGATTCAACTCTGCTTGCAGGTTGTCTTGGTCCCGTCTGGTTGATGTTAGAAGCTGCAATATTGATAGAGATTTAATAAAATTACAACAATAAATAATCATGAAGTAAAATTCCATGTATGTCTCGAATTTAATTAATGCTTTTAGCTACTATAGTAGCTTATATCTACATTCCTAGTGACTAGCTTCATGTAATAAGGATACCAAGAAGAGAATATAATGAACAACTAAATTTACTATCTATATTCACAGTTCTGTAAGTTTTTAAATATCTTAAAAATGGAAGTGATTACAAATGAAGACATATAGGGATAGCAACTAGAAATGCACACAGAATATTGCAAGTTCTCAAAAAAGCCACTGAACACTACTCATGAGTCTGAAATTGTCAACAGTCTAGGGACTAAATTTCCAGCATTTTAACACTATTAGCTGCTGAAGAATAACTAGACAAAGGGTACAATTGCTAAAGAAGCAGATTTATCTTCTTAAATTAGATTCAACAGTAGCTCCAGCTTCCCTAGTTCTTGGCCCCTATCCTTCCGAACATGTTCCTTCCTTCCAAACATGTACACAAGGACTGCCATTTTTAAAAATCTTTGTGCTACAGAGAAATAATTTTTATAATATTTTGGCTAAATGAAATTTTCATTATTAACAGGCATTTCCCCCCATTAATTAAGTTATATCCCTGTCAACGTGTGCATACAAATCATCTGAATATTTTAGCAAGTATGGTCTGAATTAACACATAAATACTCCCTTTGTCATTATGGGCCAATACATTTCCCTCCTCTCTCTGTACAGCAACTGACCAGAAGTAAACCTTACAACAGATTTCTTACATTAAATCAAGTTATTTGCAGTTTTGGCAACCTGCTAACTTTGCATAGGGAAGACAATTGCTGCTGTCTTTGCATAAAATACTTCAATTCTTTCAATCTTCATGGGTACTTAAGATCTAAGTAAATTGGTTTAAGTTTGGCCATCAGCACAGTGTAAGAGGGAGGAATGAACAGGCAAAGCATTTAGATAAGGCATAGAAGAGAACCATGGTGCTGTAGCAAGGTGTTATTCTACTCCCTTCTCATAAACTGTGACCTATTCCAAGTACCTCCAATTTCTTTAAAGGAAAGACAAATGAAAATAAAGGTGCAAAAGTAAAACTCACCTCTTCCTGATCCAACATCTGTGTCTTCAGTTTTTCTGCGAGCTGGCTCTGCTGATTAATTTCTTCATCCTGCAGTTGAAATAAGACTGTGTTCATTACATTGACAAATATCACTCAGCAAAAATAATCTAAGAGACAGCAGATGCTAGGAATCTAACTTTTCCCTATTCTGAGATAATTACACAACAAAGCAATAAAAGTAAAAACCAATCCTTTCCATTTCACTGGTTGATTCATTAGGCTCTTAACCTGGCATGTATGTGTAACACACTACGCTTTAGAGATGAAAGTCTTATACCTGGGCTTTTGCAAGTCTTCTCCAAGTTTTTCTGACTTCCAAGAAACAATTAATATTTAATTAAAAGAGTTTTTTCTATTCAAATATAGTACTACCACTTAAATTTGAGATTATACTCAAATAAAATATCCAAAACACGGAAAGAAAGAAATTTTGTCTTCAAATTACTCGTCTTCCCACTTCCATTATTTTCCAATTAAGAAAGGATACTCCCTTAGCACCAAATAAGGCAACTTTGATTTCTCTTAATCAGAATTAAGAGTAAGCACTCTCAGCAAATACTTAAACAAGTTGAGCTAACAAATGAATACTGGCAAATTAAACACAGAATCATAGAATATCCTGAGCTGGAAGGAACCCACAAGGATCATCAAGTGCAACTCTCAGCCCTGTGCAGGACACCCCGAGAGCCACATCCTGTGCCCGAGACCATTGGCCAAAGACTTCTGGAACTCTGTCAGGTTTGGTGCTGTGACCACATCCCTGGGGAGCCTGTTCTAGTGCCCAACCTCCCTCTGGATGAAGAACCTTTTCTAATATCCAATCTAAACCTCCCCTGACACAACTTCAGGCCATTCCCTCAGGTCACATGAGTGAAGAGATCTGTACCTGCCCCATGGCTTCTCCTCCAGAGAATGCTGAAGACACATTACACAACAATATAGTTCAAGATATATTTTGAAGAGATCTTACATAAAGTAAGAATGGCATACCTTGTCATCCAGTTGTTTGTAAAGTTTGGCAATTTCTTCCTCACATTTCCTTCTCTCAGCATCAGTGAAATTGCCAGTTACTCCAATTGTGGTAGCTGGTTTGTCATTAATAATAGTAATATCCTTGTCCACTGCAAAAGCTTCTAAGTTGGCCTTCTCCTTGTCAAACTGTTCATCAACTGGTACAGTCTCCCCTTAAAAATACACTTAATTTTAATACAGTTAGCCATGACATATTTCCCACAAAATTACCCTTGAGAAGTATTACATACTTCCTACTAACAGTATTGCACAGTTAATAAGCAATTGAGTTCAGCTGATTACTTGGTAAAAAAAACCAAGCACTAGATCATCCAAACTACTTCCTGCTTACCACAAAACACTGTATTTCACCCTGTTACTCTGCTTTGAGCTCCAAATTACACATCAAATCTTATCTTCCAGAAAGTCACCTAATTTTCCCAGAAGACAGAAAATTCTCTCTTTCCCTTGGCACTCTGTTTTGCTAGGTAGCCATATTTACTTTCACATTGCTTTGCTTCTAATTTAAAATATTTTCAGTTACACTTTTATCCTTTTATGTTCATAAAGCTTTTTCTGATGAGAACACTTTAACTCAACAGAGAAGAAAACACCACATGCCAAGGCACTTCTCTGGTAAATTAAACTAAATTCCTTAGTGCTTTACTCAAAACATTTTATGCAGTCCTTGGAAGGTACAGGCTCTTTCCAACACTCCAGTATCTCATGTTAAGTATAGTTCTTTCAGAATATTGACATTTCAGGTGTGGCCTCATACCGGCTCTACGAAACAATAAAAAAACCCAACAAAAGCAAAAAAAACCCCCACCCCACATCCTACCAAACCTATTTCAGCAAACCCATTTTTTTCAGATTTTTATCAGGATGTGGTGCAGTTGCTTACAAGATCGCAAAATCATCTTCTACAGCTTCCAAACTACAGAATATATCTGTATGACCTATGTTCCTCTTTTCCTGAATTTATGGCTTCACTATAACCTTGCATTTTGCCAGCAACTTGAACTGATAAGAAGTTAATCATTCAGGAAGAATGAACAGGCACACATTTGGTACTGTCAGGAACTCCGGGATTTGGCTGGGTTTTTTGCCTATTCATGTTTAAGTTTTAAATGAGGGCAAGATCTTGTGATATTGTTTTGTATCAGAAAATCAAAGCAGAGGAAACATTTTACACAGTTTCTGCACTTACAAATAGTATCAGTTTTTTGTCGTCCCCCCCCCAACAAAATTTTTACAATATATTTAACTCAAGTCCTGCTAGAAAACCAAGTGTTGAACAACCTAACATGAATACACTTCCAGACATTTTTGTCATTACATGATTACTAGAAGTTGTTTCAGTTGCAATAAAGTGAAGAATATCATGTTCCAAAGTTGATTTAATACTATAGCTTTAATATCCTTATTACTGTCTTGCATAGTGCTCTTAGCTATTTCTGGTAGCCTGAAGACTAATTCAGTGTCTGTTGTCTTGCCTAAAGTATGCAGAATAATAATCTAACTGCTTCTCACCATTCCTCCATCTGTTGAGCTCATTTTCCAGCCACTGTATGGTGTTACGCAGAGTCTTGTTTTTCTCCTTCTCCTTCTCATACTTTTTCTTCCACTGTTCTGCAGTGAGCTCCACGTTGACACAGACGGTGTTCTTAATGGTCTTTGCTCTACACAGAAAAAGCAAAAAGCTCTGAGACTTCACTTTTAAAGAAAGGAATTAAAGGTTATTAGTATGTCCACGTATGACTGGTGAAAGCATAAACATTCCCACCTCTTCCAAAATCTTATTTCTATTCTCTGTCAAGTAACTATTCTTTCAATTGGATTGATACAACTGTCAATGGACAGAGCAACATAACTTTGGAAAGCTGAGAAATCTCAAGCTGATTGAACTGGACAAATTCAGCTGCATACATTCCCCTGAAAGAATTCAGGTCAGGACAGTTGAGCACAGTTTTGAACAAAGGATAGTATTCGATATCTAGCAAACACTGTCCAACAGAGAGCATAACACTTTAAGGATGCAAACCATCTGGCTTATCTAAGAAACAGCTCATTTCAACCAAAAAGTCCAATCACCACACCTCCACTAACCAAAACGTGTTACAAGCTACTCAGATAACTGCAGATGCGATTCTCTGCATTCAGTCAGGTGAATCCCATTAGGTTTGGAGACAAAACTACAGGCACTGATAACATATTCATGAAGTAGTGTATGTTTTTCACTATAGTGCCATACCTCACTTATCTCAGTAGTTTTTTCTGTTTGGTCTTCTACTATTGAATATCCCATCCCAAAAGTCAGAACAGAAAAAAAGCTTAATGGCAGTTAAACATTTCCATTGCCCTGCATTGACTCCTATAAGTACCTTTCTGCAAAATCTTAGTGACACATTACTACTAAAACAGACATGATTTTCTGCTACATTATATGACTATTACATAGCCTTCAGTTACTACAGCTGAGCGTTTCAGCATAAATTTGACACCCCTAGAAAGTTGAATTAATATACTGGACTAACTGTGATTGCTGAGACAGAAGTGCACTCTGTTAACTCCTGAAGACATCAAGAGCACAAGGCAGTGAAACTACATAGCTGGAGCTGGAAGACACTCTCCAGTAGCTAAACAACTAAATAATAAAAGGAAAACACCTCCTACCTTCTAAAAGGAAACCAAAAACCTCCACTGTTGCAGAATGCCGTCATTACTCCACACTCACTAACTATTCATACTCTGCCATATTTCTAATCTGGTCTATTTTCCATAATACAAAATGTCTCAGAGAAGACCAGTAGGAAACTATCCTGTTGAACTGAAGCAGGAGAGTTACAGTAACAGCAAAGACCAGATGGACCAGCAAAACATTCACTGCTTTTGTATTGTGCTCCAGTAAATGATGTGATTCAATCTGGTGGTCAGGAACTGGAGTATAACAGTAAAGCATCAATACTAGAATAGTAAAGAAGAGCTACCTAACCAAACACCTAATCTGAAATTAATACCTGTAAATTCAGTTACAAATGACCCAGGAATTTACAAGTATCACCTCAAAGTTTACTGGACTGTTATATACAGACCAGAAGACAGGCTCTGCTGGCAAATTAAGGATTCAACTAAGCAGGGGAGAGCTCCTTCCTACCTTCTTCCACTTTAGGTAGGGCAGGGGACAGGGAAGTACTTATAGCTCTCCAAGACTATACATTAAACCACATTTTGAACCAAATTATATGCTCCTCCTAAAAACACAGTCTTCAGGATCTTGACTGGTATAAGGATTTTTACATATTATGAGATAAGATAGATCACAACACTTAGCCATACATACCCTGAAGAATTACAGAAAGAAAGTAAACATTCTAATTAATTCCGTTCAGGAATCTTAATAGAGCAACTTACTTATTTCTTATTCTGCATTTATTCCTATTAAGTAATTTACTCACCTTTGGCCAAACAGAAGAGTAGATTTAGTTTCAGATTCATTGTAAGAAGATGGAGAACAGCAAATAACAATAGTGGTTCTGCAATTACCCCCTAGTGAATCTTGAAGGATTCTGGTCATTTTGCTATCACGATACGGAACATACGTCTATGAAGAGAACGGTTAAATGATCAGTCACGGGTTTTCAGACACATTTAATTTGTTGAAATATGAGCTACACTTTCGCCAGGTATGACCTTATTAGAGAGACATTAAATTCTACCTTAATTCATTAATCATAAGACTGAAGATGCACGGGATGACAAAACTGTACTTCTATGTTTGGTAACCTTTAGAGCACAAGGAACTTTCAGTATGATGCTCGGGTCCCTCAGCATTAAATGTAACTTATCAATCTTTACTGTCAATACAGTACAAGAGTAATGGCCACCTGCAATGCACTGGCTCACATCACTGATATTGCTAAGAAATTCTGCATAATACGTCCAGAGATGCAAACTTTTAACCTTGAAGTATAACAAAACAAAAGAGAACACTTACACTGCTTTCAGCCAGCGCTGAGATGACATTTCCAAGAGCAGACAAAGACTTGTTGATGTTCTTGGCCTCATCCAGCACAGCACCTTCTGCTCCAGTTTTACTAACCTATACAATATTTCAGGACATTAATAAATGCATCTTCAAAAACCACCTTCAACATTTAAGATAAAACTTATGTAATTTCTCCACTTATAAGTCAGTCTCCCTAACTTTATAAGGTACACATAAGCAAACTCTTCATCAGACTCTTCTCCTGATTCATTATCAATTTCTCATTCAAAACTCAGTCTGAAGATGTTTCTCATGTTTTTAACTGAAGTGAATATTCTCCCTGCAAAATACACTTTTTTGTAGAAGATAAACATACAGTTAAAAACTTCTGTCAAATTAACAACTTCAAATGTTTTTTGAAGTTCGTCAAAAAGATTGAACTCCGTAAAAGTACATACCCATTATGAATAGTTTGTCCAGAGATTATCCTTAAAACATAACTACCTTTCCCCTCTAAAAACCCTAACACAACAAACTATAAAACCCAAACCACATACCACTACTACCCCTGGAAAATACAGAAGAGTCTTCACAAGCAGAAATTTGTGAGAACAGATTTTAGAGGCTGAATCTGACCTACAGGAGTGCTCTAGGAACTTAAGCAGATATCAGCAGAAATGTGAAAAAATCTGACACGACACCACTCTATTCACCTTACCTCTTTTGCCTCAAGGGCTGAATTTGACTTACAGTTCTATAAGCCTATTTCCACCAAGCTGTGATCATGACTACAGTTAAACAATTCTACTTCCCTGTGTTTAAACTGACACACAGCATTAGAAAACTCCATGTATTTCAAAAGGACTGGGGATATGCACAAAAGTAAAGTTTGAAACAGTGAAAGGAGACCTGCAACCCAGGCCTTTCCTTTAAAAGAAAAAAAAAAAGACTCTGACTAAAACACATTTCAGAATAAACACAGGATCAGAAACAATAAGGTCATAGAACAACGATGTAAGGAAAAACAACAGCAAGCAGAAACAACTGAAAAAACTGGAGATAAAGATGGGGATAAACCCAGAAGCAAAGATAAAAAGAATGTCGAAAAGTAAGCTCTGAAAAGATCGATTACAGTATGTATTTCCTTCCCTGCTTAAAGCCAGTGACATGGGAAAGCAAGCTGTCATTTTAAAAATGTTAATAAGAATTTCAAATTAAGAAACTTGGTATCACTACATATGAAAACCCAGATAATCTGCAACCATAAAACTTTATTTCTGTACCTGGCTAACCCACACACCTGTACGCTTTTTTTTTTGCACTATCAGATACCAAAACTGAACTCTACCCTCTTTCCCCACCCTAGTCCAGATTTACAGTCAGTCACCGCAGAAATGCAGACTAGCTTAAAGTGGTAGTACTAAACAGCCAAGCCAGCCTAGGATTCAGAAACCATATTTCAAAGTCAAAATTAACATACCTCAGAGATGACAACTGAACAATCAGTATTACACTAATGTAAAATATCTGACTGTATAGAAAAAACAAAGTTTTTAAGAGCAGAAAAAGAAACTTATAATTACCTTCTCACTACCTGCCAAGTCCACAAGGTAAAGTTTTCCACTTAGTTTCTGTTCTGTTTGAGTATTCTCTTGTTTTACATTAATAAGAAAAATACTATGACTTCGGGAGCTGTGTTCATTCATATCTATAATTCAAAATAAACACGTTGTCAAGAAGATTTGTACAACCAATCTCACTTAAAACAACACCTTCCCACAGTGCAGCAAGAGATCCAAAGCTACTGAAGCTGTATAGCATAATCTCTCAATAACAGTAGAACTAGAGGCAGCAAAATAAATGGTATCATCTCACTGAGTAAGAAAGATCCAGTTTTCCCTTGGGCTCCTATTAATATCATGTAAGTTCACTCCTAAGGTTTGCTAGCTTGTCAACTACGGATTTTACACATTAATTTACTTTATTAGAACAGAAAGTATATCAAGGTCTTGATAGGAGAGTCTTTTGTAGACCCCCAGTGTACCACATTTCATCCTTCTGTGAAAATGTTAACTGGCCATAGTATTTCATCCCTGTCTTGTACTGCCCCCTCTGCTGTGAAACATTAAGAGAAAACAAGATTTGTTGAATTTAAAGTATTATTTTAATCTATTAACAAAATTTAAGCAGACTGCAATCTGAATGAGAACATCTCCCTATTTCTTCTTCCTTTTAAATACAAATCTCTCACAGTTTTAAAAGTACCAGCTTACTGATGTTAAAGAAGCAAAGAACACAAAATATTCTTAGCACAGCCCACACTTCAGAACCTTCTCACTTAGGAGCAATGAAGCAAAACTGCAAGACTGAATCATTCCTGAAAAGGAATATAATATTTCTATTTTTGATCCTTAACTGAAGAAATGAGAAGAAAACCCTTATATTTTCTTAATGACTGCATATTCTCTCTTCCTGAATAAAGAACTAGACACAGGAAGACTGTGAAACAATTTCAAATTGGCTCTGAGACTTGTCACCTCAGTTGCTAAGAACTCAAGTGTTACTTTGCATGCACCTACATCTTTCCTTTTCTTCTCTAACCCCTCTGGCAATTCCAAATCCTGCTTCTTGTGGGAATTTGGAGACCTATGACATGGCTCCTTGCAACTCAGCTGCATGCTACAGCCATAAATCTTGGGATGCTGCTTAAATCTGCAGCAGGTCTGAATTCTGATCAGCTGCTCTTAGAATATACAACAGAATGATCAAACTGTGGACAAGCCACGCTTACAGATTTCTAGGTCAATTAAAACAAATTCCACAAACTGGGATTTTGCACTATTCCTGAAGGAGAACTACACCTTTTTCTCCAGTGATTCATAGTTCCTTGCTGATTACTTACTTTCTCCTTTCAGTCCCAGTGTAAGCAACATCATCTAACGAGAAATGAACTGAAATATTTGTTTCTGAAAGACATACTGAAACTGCTTATGCCAGACCCTTTCAAAAACCTGAATTATTTGGCTCACTATTTTTGCCTTCCTTACTTTTTTAAGGTATACCAGAAGCAAACAGATAAATCACTAAAACAGAAGATACTTACTTGTAACTGCTACATGTCGATTTGATTTTCCTTCATCTATAGTATCCATAACTTCCTCTGGACTACACACAAAACGCTCTGTGCAACCCTTTGGGAAAAAAAAAGGGGGGGTTGTGAAAAATAAGACCACACCAACAAGGCAGAAGTAAACGGCGCACACTAGAGGAGTGCAAGATGAAAATACATCAGACTGATGCTCACCTTTACATAGGGAACTCTATTTTTGTCCTCATGAACAGAAAGATTGGTCTTTGAAACTGGAAGAGAAAACATTCCAAAGCTAAGGCAAAACTGAATGAAAACACCGTGTACAATGCATGCCCGAGTCATAAATGCTGCCTCTCAGCAACACTTCACAAAAAATCAACATACAAGAAACCACCACCACTGCAGCTTCAGTTATATTATACAGACGAGCTCCATGCTTTCCCATTATGTACCTTTATCATGCAAAGCTTATTAGCATAATGAATACCTAAGTAACATAAGGGTTTTTTTTAAATATGCTCCTCCAGAATAATTTATTTTATATGTTCAATATCAATAGAAGTCTTACCATCCAAAAGGTCCCTTATTTTATCCAAGTATATTTCAAAATACGACACCTAGAAGTAAGAAGAATAACAGAGATACATCAGAAAGCAAAAATGCTTTGCTTCTTGATCACAAGGATCCAGCACGATTACTGTGACCTCCCACATAACACTACATCCAGCTCAAGTTTTTAAGGCTGAACTAAAATACACCTTCAAGAAGAAACTATTTCGATCAGAAGTTTCAATCACTATCAGCACCGCCATAGGTCATCAGCACAGTTTCCGTCAATGTTCAATGGAACAAAACTAAAGCGTTAACATAATGCGTCTTTAAGAAGAGTAACTCAGGTTATCAGGTTTCTGAGTTAAAGGAATTTGAAACAGATACAGAATATCCATTTATCCACTGACTATCTTCCAGTTTTAATACAGATTAAATAAGTAAAAATGAAGAAAAGTTTACCTTAATATGAAACTCAAGATTCTCATCCATGGAGTAAATATAGTTAAAAATATCTTGCACTATTCTTGGAATAATGCCCATTCCATCTGGGTCATGAAGTTTCCCCTTAACAGAAAAGAATACAATACAACAAAAAACTCATATTCAATCCAGCATTACAAACAGTTTTCAAACACAAAACATCTGGTTTGAGTTAACACACAAAATGCTAACAACTACGATGCACTCACTCTGTGAAGCAGTCAACCAGCCATTTAGCCCTAGCATTTCCCAGAAGTTAAAAGAACAGCCTCAGAACTCTCCCAAACTACTACAAGTGAAAATATGCTACTGATATTATTCTTGTGTTTCTCATACCACTACTGAGGGCTGAAAAAACCCCACACCAATTGCCATTCTCAGTCCTAAAAAAAATAATGGGGTATCAAAATGTTGCAAGAAGAAAACAAGCAGACATCTTATTTCTACAAAGCAAAGACTATTGTGATAAAAAGACATAACAGTGACAGTAAGAGAGAATTATTTTAACATTTCTTACTTCCATAGTGTGTGTCTTTCCAGATGATGTCTGCCCATAAGCAAATATTGTACCATTGTATCCCTCAAGTACATCTAAAGAGAAAGAGTATTTTCATTAGCGTTCATTTCCTTCTTCTAAAGGTAAGTTGAATTAAACAGAATGCAAGCAGGCAGGTCCTAAAACGTCCAGCAAGTTAAATCACTGAATGTTTGGGAACCTTGTGCTAGAGGTAGGGGGAGGGAGAGTGTTCCTCCCTAAATCTTTTAATGCATTTTGCCATCACTGACTGTGTCTTAGAAGGTGCCTGTACCAGAAGCATATGTTTCTTCAACAGAAAAATCAGGACTTAACAGTCAGGAACAAAAAGGAAATTGATACAATCACCAGGCTGAACAGATGGTCTTTGATATCTCGGAAGAAACCAAACATGAGAACACCATCATATTTTCTGCCTTCAGGAAAGTTTATTTATCACGAGACTGAGCAATGCCCTAATTCATAAACATCTTGCTCTTAGGCCATAAACTTCTATTTCAAATTATGAATGAAGCAAGCCAAAGTTTTGCTTTGAGGGGTGAGGGGCTGGTGGGTTGGCTTGTTTACATGTGAGTTACTACAGAATCACATCCTGCAAGCAAACTTCTATTTTCCAAAAACAAGCTCAAGGAGATACTCTGAATGGTGAGGTCTTTGACACTTCATCATACCTGTTAAGCCACTTGTCTCACCACTAGAACTCGCTTGCCACTCGATGCAGCACAGCTGAGAAATGCCACACAGAGCTCAGAGTTTTACATGGAGAAAAGGGGCAGCATTACAATTCTTAGCTAAATCCAGTTTTTAAGAAGCAAACTTCTGATCTGAGCCTGATTACTACTTAACTCATTAAATGGTTAAACACTTGCAGCAGCATGAATTTCCCACAGCAATTCACTCTTCTAATGATGTAGACCCCCATATGTTTACCCAATATTCTCTTGTCACTAATAGTTGATATTTCAGGGGTTTCTGACAAGGCTTTGTAAAGCTGTTTTGAAAGTTGGGTCAATTACAACTTATTGATGCCCTCAAGAAATTAATCAATTTTATTTTCAGGGAACTAGTTAATTGCTTACTACAAAAACTTACTCTGGCATATCCTTCTTCGTGACAAGTCTTGATTTTCTGAAGTTACTAGGCCAATTCTGACAATTCAGTTTTGGAGGAACTCTACACCCTGACATGCACAGCAATTACTCATATTTCAGAATTTTCATTTCCTCTTATGTTCCTCCAAACAAACTTCTGTATGATGTTTTTCACCAGTAAATTTGGGGGGACCAGGGGGACATGAGGAGAGCAGATGACACACCTCAAACCTATTAATAGCAGTTATTATGATTAATTTCTGACAAACTGTTTTAAACTATCATTGCAGACAACTGTTAAAAAAACCCTATAACGTAGCAGGTAAATGTTACCAGCTGTTGCAACCAAGTGAAACAGCAGGTTAAGCACTGACTAATTTAACAGCTCAACTACAGGATGACGGTATAGTCTACAATCCCTGTTTGCACTTACTAAACATTCCAAAGATAAAAGACAGCAATAGAAGTATTAGTTTTGAACACTGAAATCCACAAGCATAGGAGATTTTCTTGTGGCAAAGTTGCTCTTCCACCTTACCTTTGACAATCTTTTTAGCACAGTCATTGTATACTTGTTCTTGTGATGTGTTTGACTGGAATACACGGTCAAATATATATGGCTTGGACTATAATAAAAGAAAAACAAAACAGAGAAGAGTTATCAAAAAAATGCTGGAAGCGGGAACTGGAAGGTGATAGTTAATAGTTTAGAAGTATCCTATACTGCCTCAGCCCAATCTTCTATTTTAAGCACTTGAAGACTGTAGTGAGGAAATCAGCTTATACAGTGTTGCCTAAATCTTCACACGCTTGCTCACGAGTAAGGCCTTTAATTAAATATATTTGGTTTTAAAGTGTTATCTAAACAGTTCCGCAAAACTACTCTGCCCCATGACCTCAAGTTACTTGATTTACAAGGTAAGTCAATGCCTGGTCCGTACATCTGAGAACCCCTTATTCTCTTCTACTCTGGTAGGTTTACTCTGATAAACACAAATTATTAAAATCAGCTTATACCCCATGACACAGAGCATCTGTCTCGGTAGTATTTGTTTTAAAAAAAAAAAATCAAACCAGAAAGAAATATTCAATGCAAACTATTGTGCCATGTAAGATATCCTTAAAATACAGCTCCCCAAGCAGAAGAAAAGGCTTTATTGGTGAAGAGAACCTTCCACAAGATTCATTTTGGAAAAAATTCAGGAAGATCCGACAGAATTTTGAGAGGAATGCTGGGTATTGCTTTGTTTTAGGGAAGAGATTTTCATAACAGTTCTAAGCAGCTGACAATCCGCTAGGATACAAACAACTATGCTCATCTTACAAAGCTCAAATTTTTGTAGCACTTTTCAGAGCTTGATTTTGTAGGTAGCCAAGCAGATGGGCAAAGCTTACAAAGAACCTAGGTCAGTTAATTCCCTGCAACTGTTAAGTGTTCTATTCTGCCTAAATTTAATTAATAATCATCCTCCCACAAGGATATTCTGGAACTGGCTCTCTGGCAAAGTAACAAGTATGGCTTCCATCCTTCATCCACCCGCAACCACACTTCCCCTCCCTGGCCTGACCTTCCATTTGTCTTTTAGTAACATCTAGCACCATACCAAACAAAGCTTTTTTAGACTAAACACATTTATCTGAGGCCTTGAGTTCAGGTGGATGAGTGCCCTCTTGGAAAAATAATTATGTGTTCACTGTATAAATATGTTCAAGAAACCACAAGACTCAGTAGGCAGAAACGGTCCCTAAGGCACTGAAGTTTGTCAGAACACTTGTTTCACAGCAGGGAAAACACCACCTTTCTCCATTACTCATTTCAGCTTCAAAGACACCTCAAATCCCTATATTCTACAGGTAGAATTGAGGCCATTAGATACACCAGGAGGGAGACAACTAACAAGTCCAAGTAACCCTGACGTAAGAAAATAAAGACTGAGAACATATTACACAAAAAGGAAGATCCTGTAGAAAAGATGACACCATCTTTCTGACTAGCAGCTGTAGTTTCAAAAAGCCTCCAATTTCACACGTATCAATCAGCTACACTATACACTGCAAGTCAGCTACATCACAAAACATTAAGCAGATGTGTTCCATGCTCAAGCGCATATTTATATGCGCTGAAATAATTCCATTGTGGAGAATCCTATTTGCCACTGTACACCGGAAAAATATAGTGAGAAAAGTGATAGCGTCCAATGTCATCGTAAACAATCCATGTGACATCAGAAATCGGTATGTTTGTACTTTTAAGATTTAAACCATCCTTCAAATTATTGCTCCAGAAAGTACATTGATGACAATCAATCTAATTAATTGATTTTAAAAGCACTAGGGAAACGTCCTGGATACAATCTTCTGACAGTCTATGGAGCAACTGTTAACAATACCAAGTATTTCTCGCAGACCACAACATATCTGATCTTTGCTGTTACCAATAGAATATGACATTGATGAGAACGGAAGAGAACATCAGCATGTAAACATTATTTTGTATAGTATATTTGTTTGAATGTATACAAACACATAATTGTGTATTTATATACTACTACAGCATATTTGTGATGCCAAATCGCAGAAATACCCCTTGTTTAGAAACAACTATAGGCACAACCTGCACTCATCTGCAATCATACCGCAATCTTCAGGTATTTGCAGAAGGTTCTAAAAAGGCTTCCCTTCTCTACATTTTTAAACAACATTTAGAGGGTTTTAGTTTGTTTTTAATTCTTCTGCCAAGCAAAGTTTGACTGAATTGAGCTATTCTTTATCTGTGTTATAGAAAAGTATTACTAATTTGAGAGTAATCTGTAGACACAGAATACTTTTAGATTATCTACTCTCCAATTGCCATTTAAATGCCTCCAGAAGAGAACAGAGCCAAACTACTCTATCTCATATAATTACAGTCACTTTTGCTTAACACAACATCAATATAAAAAACCAGCACATATGATGAATGCCATGGACTAATAAGCACAGAAAAACATGCTGCAAGGCCCTCACTTGGGCAGTATTGCCTTTAATTGATCTTGTTTATTTATACAGTGAAAGCTGATAAGCACATGACCAATTCCAATTTCCCTCAAGTTAACAACCGCTACCAATATATAAAATTTAATAATCTTGGCCTAAAGAATCCTCACAAGGGGTCCTGTTGTCACTCGTCACTTCTCCATCCTTTGCAGGTGGAAAGTGGAATATTTGCTTACATGTCCTTCTTTTTCTATCACACCTATGAAAATCCATATTAGTGGCATGTCCCTGCTCCATCATCACTGATTCAGTATCTATCTAATCAAGTAGGTTTAGACAAGCAGGTTCCAGGATAATTACGTTTTAAGAACGCAAATTACTCCCACTCAGTATGGTTTCACATCTTTGACATCTACAATGCCGTCTTATCACTTCTCTTCACAGTCTACTTTCTGCAGTAAACAAAGCTAAAACAGTATTACACAGATTACCATGGCCTAGAAAGCCTCATTACCTTTAAGAGATTAATCAAGAAAGATTAAAGTGTCAGATATTTTTTCTACACCAGATGCCTTTTCTTCCCCAAGTAGTAAACAATCAGATCTAATGATGAACCGAAGACACACAAGGCCCAAACAGCATCAGCACATGGTGTCCATAACAGGGGTAGTAGCAGAGTCACTAACACAGCATGAGGCTGCTTTGACAAACTCCAGAAATTTTTGAAAACTGGTGCTCAAATTCTAATAAAAATTTAATACATATGGCCTTATGAGCAAGACATAAAATATCAAGCAAACAAGCAGAGCTACTGACTTCCTCTCTCAGAATCTTTTAGCTCCTTGCCTAGCATTTCTTCTGTCTGTAGTCACCCACAAGACAACTTCAGCTCCCACAGTTGCCTTGTATTTGGAGGGATGTGGTCTCACAGCAAAAACTTTTCAAGTGCTCTCAAAGCCTTCAGAAAAGTGCAGCTGCCAACATGATTTAGCAGTAGTTAAACTGAATCTTAATAAAGGGATGATGCTGAAGTACGCAGTTCCATAGCTAACTTAAAGACTACTTACCCATTATATAAAAGGATGCTCAGCCAATTTAAATCATACAAAATCTGGAGTACATGTGAGTTTCCCTGGAAAAGTTTTTTTTTCAATATGTTCAATGAGGACTACAGAAAAATCTGCAATCACAACTACACTGAAAACTTACATCAAAAGTCTGAGGAATACTTAAGATTATCTCCACAGAAGCAATTAAAAAAAAACCTTTACTACTCTCGCAACTTTCCATAAAGAACAGAATCGGTTATTCATAAGATCACCTGAGGTCACCTTATTTTTTATGCACTGATATTTGAAAGTCAGCAGTGAAAATTCACTTGAAAAATCAGTAGCATATTTTCCTACCACAACACATCCAGAAGCTCTTTAGTGTTTTTTTGCTAGAACAGACAAGTTAAAACAGTGCTATAATACCTACCTATGCTTGGCCTGTTCTTGGTGAAAGGTTAAAGTAGTACATAATGGGCTTACTTTGCCTTTAAGTTCTGCATCTATACTAAAGAATGTTCTTCCCATCAGTGCAAAATATTTTAAAAGAATAATCCACCATGGAATAATTTCTGGAAAGTATGATGTCAGATACCTGACTCAGTTCTTCCTTTTACTAAGCTAAGGTATTGCTGCTTTGACACACCTAATCGAGTCCAATACTGCCAATGGGTGAAAAGGCACAGCTACAAATTAATATTTTTATTTTAGGATAAGGAAAGAGAATTTTCTTCTTGTCTTAGCCCCATGCACACAAAAGTGCAGCTGATACAAAACAGTCAGTGAATCTCAGCTCTTTTTGTCCTCTTTCTTGTTTCTGTGCAAATACTGCAACTCAAGTATTAACTTTTACAGCAGTTACTTATTGCTAGAAATGACTAAAACATCTGATTTAAAACGTTGTGACTAGAAACTCAATTTCCAGAATGGAAACAGAATAATTTTTGAATAAATGTTCCAGCCACACTTTATTTTAGTAAAACGGTTCTTCTAAAGAGAAAAGCAAGCACAGCTGTTACAAAAACAGTCATTGAATTTTAGAACACAAAACCCCAACAAATATGAGAAAGGTGTTTCTAAGCAAGGGGCATGGCAGCCAGGGAGAAAAGCTCTCCCTTTACTGATTCCTGTAAGCCAGAATATTTGTTTTCTTTAAATCATCACACCACTGTCACCGGAAAAGTGTCTTTGTCACTCAACATTTACTGGAATAAAGTAAGAAAAAGAATGTGAGAGTAACACTGGAAGAATAGTATTATTTCAGCTACCAACTGCAATTCCTGATTCATATTTAAAGTTCCACTGTAAACCTGATGCATTTTTTGTGTCTCTAATTAAACACTGCTTTCTTTTGCATTAGCAAATAATAATAATAATGATAACAATACCAATGATAACAATACCAATGATAATAATAATGATCATAGTTACTTTAAGAATGCATCTCATTTCTTGAATTTATACAGTCCAGTACAGCCTTCAGCACTTTTCTTTTGAAAAATCTACTAAAAGCTGCACTAGTAGCAAGTGACCTTCATTATCTGAGTCTAACAACTTTCTAACCTAGCCTTCTCATTTACAATCCAACACTAGTTTAAAAAATAATGAAAAAGAAAGTCAAATATCTAAAGCTCTTTCCAGGATTACATCTTACACTAAACAAAAACAGTACTTAAACAAATATGAAAATACAGACAGGTAGCCATGATTCTTTCCTAAAAGCCATACAAATAAGGAATACACTATGATTGTTACTAAAAAACACTCGGACAACAGAGACATACCACCCACTTTTGTGCACACCAATAAGGCCTCACCACTTCAGCCACTGGGTAGTACTGGTTTTAGTTCAGGCTTCAGTTCCAAGCCCCCGAGTGTCACTGTAGTCAGTAATGTATCTTTTGGGCAGTTTTAAGATGAATAAGAATATGTTTAGAAAGGTTTTTAAAGAAGATGTATAGATACGTTATGCAGAACTATACAGCTACTCAGTTGCATGTAGTTTTATATTTGAAAAATCAAAGGACCTAATCCTACGTGAAACTGTTCTTCCCCTCTGCTCCATCTTACTCAAAAGCCTGAAACCCATGAGCAAATTGCTATTAATTTTCAAATAGAGGTACCTTTCTAATGTTTAACATAAAAGTCATATAACAAGTCACCCTACCATCTGCTTATCCTTATATTTAATTAACAGGAGACGCCACTAGGAAAAAATAATTAATAGAATATTAAGATGGAAAGAAGCCACCTTTAATCAATAAATTAAGAGCTCTTTACTAGTTAAAAAAGTTTCATCCTGTGGAAAGAAAATACTTTGTTTCTCCTGTGAAAAGAAAATACTTTGTTTCAGAGTCTGCTCTTTCAAGCAGACCAACACCGTATGTCCCCTCAAACTGCTGTTACACACTAGCTTCAGTTAAAACTATTATTTTATCTAACACAAATCAAAATGACTCACTTGTCCAGAAAGACATTAATTACATAGGAGCTAGGAAAAGAAGGGAATATAGCTAGCTCAGAGATGTCAGGAGAGTAAAGGAAGGAGGAGGGTTTGGTTATAGTCACTGATTTCCCTCCCCACCCTCCTCCAGAGAAGTGAAATCTGCAGTCTGGGAACAGCTCTGCTTCCACTGCCTCCCAGTTTTCACGTCCTATCGACCATTACAGGCAACTCCCAGGCATTATTAAAGCAGCCTCCACTGTTCCAGCACCGACCCAGGCACCCACAGGAGGTGCAAGCCCCTCAGGCAGCTGAGCAAAGCAGCTATAAAAAACTAGAAGTGGCTCAATTACTTCTCAACAGGCAGCCAGTGTGACAGGGAGCAGTAGGGACAGAAACGAAAAGAGCCTAAGTAACCCCACACAGAGCTTATGGAGGAAGCCTTTTAGACATTGTTTCATGAGCACTGCTTCTGTTATTCTCCCTTGGGCAACTGCAACACACAGAAACAAGTGTTGGCTACAGGCTCAGGTTAGAGGGTCCCTAAATTTGTAAAAACTCAGTTGACGTGTTAAAAACAAAACCACCAAACACAAGTTATTGTCCCAACAGTTTTAGAGAGTCAAGTCATAATTTGGAGGATATCAATCTTGTCCTATAGCCACCATTACAAAGACAAAATCAGAGAATATCAAACCTTTATTCAAATTTTGTGAAACATGACACAAATACTGTCATTGCTACTCAATCTAATAATCCTGGGGCCATTTTTCTCCAGGTCAGAAATGGCAAGTCCTGGAACAGGGACAACTGGGAAATTTGTTCTTATTTTTACCAAGCAGAAATCACCAAGGTGCAGCTGGCAACACTAAACATCAATCCTAAGCAGAAAGGCCCACATGATCCCTCAGGAGCACACCATCAAACTGTTCTACTCAGATATAGAACAACCTCAGCACAATCTACATGTTTGATAATTTTCAAGTGCACTTAAAGAGTATTTTAAAAATATAAGCTTTCATTTATACTAGGACTACTGAAAGAAAACATGGTAGAACACATCAAGTTTCTAAACTAAACTGTGGATTATAAACAGATCATGCAGTGTCACACTGCATGGGTGATGAAAGTGAGATTATTCACTCTAGTTAAGTTTTCCATTTTTCAGGTTTGGTTCCTTACTCTGAGTTTACCTCTACAACCTCAGGAAGAAGTGATATGCTCCAAGACAGTAACTTGCCAGCTGAAATAAACCCAAATTACCTCATTTCACAAGCATGCTATTGTTCTTGTCACTCTAGACTCATGGAATTCCATTTTTATAGAGAAATTCAGCTGAATATTAACAGACTAAAGCACTAGTATTTAGTAACTTAAAAAAAGTATTTTATTAAACTGCCTCCTGCATCTTCAGATACTGTGCAAAAAAGCTATTATTGGTAGCCTCAAAAAACAAAACATAAACTCCCAAAATTTTAACACAGATAACTGGCATCTAAGGTACTTTCAGAAATGCAGAATCAGCAGCCTCTCTCAAGAAATATATTTACATGAAAACACAAACTAAAAGTTAACAAACATAAAACAAACATTGAGGCTAAAGTGTGTTTGAACAATACCAACCACACAAGGCAATTAACTAATGTACTTAATTTTTATATTCCAGTTACACTTCGCAGCTAAATATGATCCACTTAACAAAAAGGTGAGGATTATCTTTTCCCCTGCAACATCCATATTGTTTTTAACGGGCCTCATACCTTGCAAGGAGACTCCAGCTAAAATACATTTACAAACATGTAGTAAGGTAAATAGTCTGTTTATTCTGATTTAACAACAAAACGAAGTTGCCAGCTGAAAACTAATGTACAGATCTCGAGCACTAATTCTCTGGAGCCTGCACTGTCGTTCCGCATTTCTTCCCCAAAACTCCCCGCAGACAATTATCCGGCGGCAGCTCCCACGGGTGCATTTTGAACGCGTATTTAGCGGTCACACAGCACGGCCGGACAGCCCGGGGCCCGCCCGGCCGGCGGACACACTGCGGGACTCGCCTTCACTCCGCGCCTCGGCACTCGGGCCTCTCGCTGGAGCGTTTGTCAAAGGTCTCCTGACCTGCCCCCAC
>VZRR01007725.1:263585-283448 GCA_013398015.1 Oreocharis arfaki | reverse complement strand
CGGGGCGGGCCGCGCGCGGGGGTCGCGGTGCCGGCGGCGGCGGCCCCGCCATGGCGCTGTCGCCCTACGTGCAGGCCATGCAGGAGCTGTTCCGCGCCAACACGCGGAGCCGCGAGTTCCCGGCGCACGGCGCCAAGGTGCACTCGGTGGCCTGGAGCTGCTGCGGCCGCCGCCTCGCCTCCGGCTCCTTCGACAAGACCGCCAGCGTCTTCCTGCTCGAGAAGGACCGGCTGGGGAGACCCCCCGGCATCGGGCGGGCGGGGGTGGTGCGAATCGGTACCGGGAGCCCTCGGGCACCCCGGGTGCGGGTGCTCGGGTAGGTGTCCGGAAGCGGGAGTGCGTCCCGGTGGTCGGTGCCGGGCGTGGGGGTGGCTACTCGGTGTGCACCGGAGCAGGAGCCTCGCCAAGGACAGCGCAGGCCGGGTCTGCGAGCCAGGAATGGAGCTGGTGCCTGGCGGGGGACGAGGCGGGGATTTCCTATTCTGGCCGGCCGTGGGCAGGAGCGTGACTGGGGTGGCGGTGGGGCCCCGGGCGCGGCTCTTGATCTGTCTCAGCGGGGATGCAGCGTGCTGGGATGTGCGGCAGGAGTGGGAGCAGAGCTAGGCACATCCTCACGTCGTCTGCCCTCTCCCTCCAGGTGAAGGAGAACAACTACCGGGGCCACGGGGACAGCGTGGATCAGCTCTGCTGGCACCCCAGCAACCCTGACCTCTTTGTCACAGCGTCAGGGGACAAAACAATCCGCATCTGGGACGTCCGCACCACCAAGTGCATTGCCACTGTCAACACCAAAGGTGAGTCCCTGCTTTCCCAGGGGGCGTTTCCAGGTGGGTCTCGGCAGGACCTCAGCTCTGTGGGACCCATGTGCAGTGGCACAGAGCTTTGGACCCTTCATGTGGTTATTTGTGGCTGTGACATCTTTGCTGATTGCTTTATTTTTGTGTTGCACTCATCATGTGAAGGCTGATTTACTGTGGGGTCAGGACTGGAGGAAGTACTGAAATAAGGTTCTGGCTGTTAAAATATCCTGTGCACTTGTCTCTGGAATCAGTGGGCTGTGAGGTTGGAGGCTGGGGAAAAGCATGTTTTCAGAGCTGTGGTGGAAATAAAAGTTTGTGTGGATTCAGAAAAACAGTTATTTGAATTCATGTGATGCTTTGCCCAGATACTATCTCTGCTCATGGAAATGTCCAGTTTTGAGTTGCTGGGGCTGGGAATGGCATTGTAAGATGTCATAACAGCAACCCGCCTTGTTCTTACCTTCATTCAGAGGTATTTATTGTTGGCTTCTGCTTTTTCTGGATCTCAGAGATCACTAGATTCAGAGGATCTTTGGCTTGACCTTTTGTGGTGATTGCTGTGGTCCCATCTTGGCTGAAACAGGATGTGGCACATTGTTTTCCAGCTGTACTTCTCACAGGCTTGATTTTGCCGGATAGGTTTGTGTGTTAGACTGAAGAAGCGTCAGTCTTTCCCATTTGGGAATGGTTTGGAGTGGAAGTGGGACCTGCTGTCTTTCTGTCCCTTCAGGTGAGAACATCAACATCTGCTGGAGCCCCGATGGACAGACCATCGCCGTGGGGAACAAGGATGACGTGGTCACCTTCATTGATGCCAAGACACATCGCTCCAAAGCTGAGGAACAGTTCAAGTTTGAGGTGAACGAGATCTCCTGGAACAATGATAACAACATGTTCTTCCTCACCAACGGGAACGGCTGCATCAACATCCTCAGGCAGGTGCCCGTGGCTGCTGGGTGGCTGGGTGCAGTCATTTGCAAGTGCCTTTGCTGCTTTTGGGAAACCTGAGCCCCTCATCCCAGCAATCCCCTGCCCTTTGATGGGAATGAGCTTGCCTGGAGCTGAGGTTGCCGCAGTTGTGGGCTGGGCTCAGCTTCCTGAGATGGTCCCTGATGCTTTGCCTCATTCACTGGACACTCAGTGCCTCCTGCCTCGACTGCGTTTGCTTCCAGTCCTGCTGTGCCTCGTGCCTGCCCTGCTCTAGGCAATCCCCGCACTTCTCTCACTGCTCCCTTCACCTCCACAGCTACCCAGAGCTGAAACCCATCCAGTCCATCAACGCCCATCCTTCCAACTGCATCTGCATCAAGTTCGATCCCATGGGGAAGTACTTTGCCACGGGCAGTGCTGACGCGTTGGTCAGCCTCTGGGATGTGGATGAGCTGGTGTGTGTGAGGTGCTTCTCCAGGTAGGTAGAGCTGTCCCAAAGCTGTTTTCCTCCCCTCTCTGGGGACTGTGGTGGCAGTGCCTCACTGTCTGCTCCCCTCGGTTGCTGCAGGCTTGACTGGCCCGTGAGGACGCTGAGCTTTAGCCATGATGGGAAGATGCTGGCCTCGGCGTCAGAAGATCACTTCATTGACATTGCTGAGGTGGAGACAGGTAATGGTTTTATTTTGGGGAACAGCAAGGAGGGAATTGGATGGAGAAGTGCTGGTGGAGCTGGGAAGACACAGGGAGAATCAATCTGCTAAGGAAGAGCTTTTCTGTGCAGAGCAGAATGCCATGAGGGGGAGCCTCTGCCTCGGCAGTCGGTGGCAGACATGCCTGTCGTGTCTGTGCCTTGTCACTGGGTGACTAAAAGGCGCTGGAGCAGCGTTCATGCTGCCTCTGCCCTGCTTGGCTCTGGGGAGGTGAGCAGCGGAGGGGGCTGGAGCCTCTCTGGGCTGACGTGGGTCCTTTTCCATGCAGGAGAGAAGCTCTGGGAGGTGCAGTGCGAGTCCCCCACCTTCACAGTGGCCTGGCACCCGAAGAGGCCGCTGCTGGCCTTCGCCTGCGATGACAAAGATGGCAAATACGACAGCAGCAGGGAGGCCGGCACTGTCAAGCTCTTTGGGCTCCCCAACGACTCCTGATGAAGCTGCTGCACCCGGGGAGGCAACGCCTGCCTGCTCTCGGGGGTGGGAGCTTAGATAGCATTGGTGGGGCAAGGAGCTGGCTCCTCTCCTTGCCAGCCTGGCAGGAACTGTGACCTCAGGCTAGCTCGGTATGTCCTGCTCTTGGGAGCTTTTGTAAACAGGCAGCTGTGTGCTGGGGAGAATGGGGAGATGTTGGCAGGGCCCCCCTTTGCCGCCTCCTCTCTGGGACGTGGGGGCCTTGTTCCAAAGGCAAGTGGCCAAAGAAAATCAGTCACTGAAGGTGGCTGCTGAAGAGCCTCCCATGGGAGGTGCTCTGCTCTGACCAGGCTCCCCAGCAGTGATGAGCTGCGTGACTGTCCTCTTGTTCCCAAAAGCCTGGTGGCAAGGGCAGCTCTGGGAGCACGGCCTGCCTCTCCCCCTCCCAGACATCCCATGTCCCTTCCCTGTGCTGGGGCGATGAGGGGAGGGTGGGGGGATGTGAGCTCGTAGAGGTTTCCCCAGCCTTTTTCTAAAGTATTTGTGGTGTCTTTTTCTAATGCCCATAAATCTTCTTCCTTAACGAAGGTGCCTGTGGCTGTTTTAAGGGGAAAAGGGGGGATGCTGAGCTGCTCTCCCTTCCCCTGCCTCCTTCCCTTGGCCATGGCAAGGCCCTGGCAGAGGGGTCTGTCGAGGGTTGTCCCCCTTGTCCCTGCTGCCTGTCCCCGCTCTCCGTGTCCCCTGTCCTGCGCTGTCACCACACCAGGGGGCGCTGCGTCCCCACGGTGGGGACAGGCGGCAGCGGGGACACTGCTCAGACGGGGACATGGAGGACACTGCTGGTTCCACGCCACGGCCACCGGCTCCGGGCAGAGCCCTTCCCCTGCCCTGTCCCCACTGCCCAGGGAGGGCCGCGGGGATCTCTCCCCACCTGCACCATCGTGCTGGGTCTCAGGGCACAGCCTGCCTGCCATGGAGACCTTGCCTGTGAGATCTCTGCCGTTTCCTACCCTCGTATTTCCTTGTGACAGAAGCTTTTCTGGGTGACTGCTCTGCTGATGCCGCCTGGGTAACAGCTGAGCTCTTTGCTGGTAAATGATGGCACATCAGTCAGAGCTGAGGCTGGCACCAGGCTGAAGCCTCCAGGGCTGTGCCAAGCCTGGGCGCTGCCAGGGCCTCTGCCTCGCTGCAGGGGCATGAGGTGCCCCATTCCCACAGCCTCATGCCCCTCTCTTGGACGGGTAGAAGGCTGTGACTGATCAGAAATAGCTCTTGGTCCCCTGGGTATCCCCGGTCATTCAGTGGGGGAAGTCCCAGAGTCCAGGGGAAGGGGCAGAAACCCTCATGCCATGTCTGTGGGACATCCCTTTTGTCTTATCCCCAAACCCAGAGAGGCCAGATGCCTGCGGAGCGGGAAGGCAACAGGAATGAGCAGGACGCGGAGAGCCACATGTGGCCGCTTCCTGCACCTGTACAGACCTGGCTGAGGGCCAGCCCATGTGTGATGGGCTGCCAGATTTCAGCCCTGGGGTTGGCAGCGTGAGGGAGCTGACACGGGGGCCCAGGAAAGCAACGGATGAGAAAACGCCGGAGCAATGTACAAATCCCTTTATTTTATTAGTTTGTCAAAGACTAGTTCGAGCAGGATGGTCACAGCATGTCTGTGGGGCCCCGAGCTACCCGCCACCTCCCGGGAGGGCCCTGGTGAGCGGCTGGGGGCCGTGGCTGAGGAAGCACAGGGAGGGAAGGAGCACGGTGCGGCAAGGGACGGGCCGGGATGAGGGTGTGCCCCTGCCTCCCCCCGTTGGGGTGCAAGCAGCGGCTCCTGGGACATCCCAGGGCGCTTGCCCAGGGATCCCTTCCCAGGCCCGGGGAGCCATGTGTCCAGCGTCAGGTGGGGGCAGCCGGGTACTCCCAGCCCGGGACTGGCCCGGCAGCCCTCAGCTCTGCGCCGGCTTTATTGCAGGAGGCAGAGCGGGGGTCCCGGCAGCGCTGCGAGGGGCGCCGCGGGTGGCCCCCGGGGACAGTGGGGACGCGGGGGTGGGAGTCTGAGCAGCGGACACGAGGACGCATGGAGCGACGGGGCGCACCCTGGCACAGAGACACTAATGCGAGAACGGGGGCCAGCGGGGCCAAGACACAGACGAGCGAGCGGCGGGGACGGGGGGGACGAGGCAGGGGGGCCCCTGCCCCGCGCGTGCCTTTGTACACGGTTGGCGGAGCGCGGCGCCCGCTCCTCCCGGTGCTGAAGTATTGCAGTCTAACTGATATGGCTTTAACTATGGGGCCAGAGATGCGGGGAGGGGGGGTCCCCTCCAACCCCCCGATGCAGGGGCACACCGGGCAGCCCCGGGGGACCCCCGTGCCCGACGACCGGGGATGGGGGAGCTGCGGGCAGGGCGCCTGGCTTTGTGCTTTGGGCTTGGCCCAGGGCGGGACGGGGCAGGGGGATGGCAGTGTTGGGGACGAGGGCAGGCGAGCAGAGGCCTGCTGGGGTCCCCTGGGAGAACAGAAAGGGCAGGGCAGGGGGCACGAGGAGCCACCCCGGGGGGGCCGATAGGGCCTGGGTGCCCCTAGCCTGCCACGAGGTTACATCAGTGCATTTGGTCCCGGTTCGCCCTGTCCGGCCAGGGCTGCTCCCCTTTGGCGTGGTGGGGGGGCCCTGCCTGGACGGGACGGGGCGGGCTTTTGGTCTGGCTGGGGGACAGGGCAGGAGGGGATGGGAGGGGGTGTGGGGACCCCCTCTCCGGGGCCAAGGGAACTGATGGAGGAGTTGTAGGGGAGAGGGCGCCCGTGCCCCAGCACCCTATGGCAGGGTTGACGGTGCTGTTACTTCTTGAACATATCCTGCAGTGGGCCGGGCAGGTACTTGAGGACGGTGTCCAGGATGCTCTCCTCCTCCTCCTCTTCCTCCTCCCCACAGCCCGCCGGGATCGCCTTCTTGGGGCGTGTCAGGCTGCCCTCACACGGCTGCTCCAGAGCAGCTTTCTCCTCTGCTTCCTTCTCCTCCTTCTTCTTCAGCCCGTACTGAGAGGACACAGGCCCTCAGCAGGGCAGGCATGGGCACTGCCTGCGCCGTGCCCTGTGCCCATCTCCACCGCCTTGGGCCACCCTCCTCCCGGCCATGCCGGCTCCCTGTCCCAGCCCCACCCCGGCTGCCACGGGCAGGGGCGGGCACAGGGGAGGTGCGTGCCCACCTTGTCACGGATCTGCTGCCGGACTTTCTCCCGCTCCGCTTCCATGCGGGCGTGCTTGGCTTTCCGCTCCTCCTCCTGCTGGCGCAGGGCCTCCTGCCGCTCCTCCTCCTTCTTCTGCGCATCGGGGTCCTTCTCCTCCTCGCCCCCCAGCATCTTCCCCATGTCCTTGGTGGCCCCTGCGCGTAACAAGACCCTTGGTTGGTCCCCAAGGGTGCTGCAGCCTGGTGCTGCTGCCAAAGCCCCTGCAGCAGCAGGGAGGGCAAGGAGCCCCCTGGCAAGGAGGACCTGGGACATCCCCAGGGCCACCCGTGCCGAAGCGGGCTGCAGACAGGCTCGGGAGGCTGTGGGGATGGGGAGTGCCACAGGCTGGCTCTTCTGCCCTAGTTCAGTGTCAGCTGGGGGAGATGCCAGCAGCTCCTTCTTCAGCACCCAGGGGACCCGCTGGGGAATCCCGCTTAGTGGCAGAAGAGCCAGGATTCCCCAGCCAGCTGCTGCCGGCGCTGGAAATAGGAACCCTAGAGGGCTCCAGCAGCAGCTCCCCACTGCTGGTGGCTCTCTGTGTGACTCTCTCCCCTTGCCATGTCCCACCCACTGCACTCCTGGGGTGCTGGGCCAGCATTGCTCCCTGAGGGGGGACTCTGAGGGGGGAACAGCTCCCACTCACCGCCCAGCGCTTGCTTCATGACGAAGTCCATGGTGCCGGTGTGTGTGTGTGGCTAGGCCAGTGCCCAGCACTCATCCACCACTGCCTGGGCTTGCTGTCCTGGGCCACCTGTGCAGGCAAAGAAGGACAGGGTTGGGGATACCATGCCAAGGTTCTCTACTGCCCAGGCCGAGGGATGGAATGATCTCTGGGGCTGCACTTTGCACCCTCTGCATCCTCAGCCCAGATGCCTTCCAGGATGGGCAGAGGGAGCTTCTGGGGTCTGCAGGCAGAGGGTGACTGTGCCTGCTCCCCTCAGCCCCCTCCCTACATCCCTTCTGGCCTTGAGGACCTGTGGAGGCACCAAGCCAGGGCCTCCAGAAGGATGTTCCACCTCAGTACTGCCCTTGGTGTGGCACGAGGAGCTCTGGTGTGCTGCCTGGGGGCTGGTGGGATGGGGTCTCACCACACCACCGTCCACCGTGTGCCCCTGCTTTGTGGGAGGGGGTGACAGACCTCATCTGAGGGTGCCAGCGTGGCGCAGCCGGACCCGTGTGCGCGCGTGTGCCTGTGTCAGTGTGAGTGCTCTGCAGACGGATGGGGAAGAGGCTGTTGGCAGGTTGCGGCGCTGCTCGGGGGCTGCAGGGGTTGCAGGCAGCAGCCTGTGACTGTGTGTGTGATCCACGCGGGTGCTGCGGGTGGGTGACACCGTGCAGGGGCACTGCCTGCGCAGGACGGAGCGGAGCATGTCTGCGCGCGCTGTGTGTGTGTGAGCTCTGCGTGCAGGCTGTGTTTGCTCAAGAGGTGTGTTTGCGGGTGGCTGCAGGCTGTGTTTGCACGGGGGGTGCGCGCACACGGGCGCGTGGATAAGTTTGTGGGGCCGCAGACCGTGTGTGCCCCCGCGATGTGCGGGTTTGCAGCCCGTTTGCGAGCTTCGGGCGTGTGCGAGTTTCGGGGTGTGCGGGCTCTGCAGATGTGTGTGCACGCAGGTTCGGGGGCTGTGTCTGCGTGCTGGGTGTTTGTGCTGCGGGTGTGCGTGTGTTTGCACACCGGGGGGGTGCTGCAGGCTGCCTTAGTGTGCCTGTGGGGGGTTGCGTGTGTGGGTCCGTGGGTTTGCAGGCTGCTCGGGGGGGGCTGCGCGCACAAATTTGCAGACGGTGTCGCGCGCGTGTGTGCGTGTGGGGGTGTTGCAGGCTGCTTGTGTGCTCTGCGTGTGTGTGCGTGCGGGGGATTACAGGCGGAGGGTGCGAGTGGGGGGTGCCCGAGGGGGTGCCCGTGCCCCCCGCGTGCCCCGTGTGAGTGGGGTGCTGCCGGCCGTGCTCGGAGCGTGGGGGTGCAGTTTGCAGCGTGCGTGTGTGTGTGTGTGTGTGTGTGGTGGGTGCTGCAGCCCCGCGGAGACCCCCACCCCGGCTCCCCGGGACCCCGCAGGGGCTCGGGGGGCTGCACGAGCTGTGACCCCGGGAAGTTTGTTGCTGCCAGCCCCGGGGCACCCCGCGACAGCGTGGGGGGGCTCCTGCGGGCAGTACAGTGCTGAGCCCTGGGACTGCAGCGGCGGCTCGGGGACGGGGGACAGGGGAACACCGGGGAGCACCGGGACACCGGGGCCGTAGGCAAGGTGCTAGGAACACTGCGGGTAGTGGAACACTGGGGACGCGTGGCGGGGGGGCTCGTAGCGATAGCGGGGTACGTGGGGGACATCGGGAGGTTCACGGGCGACGCGGGGGGAACACAGCAAACGGGGGGAACACCNGCCCCTCTCCCACTCACTTTAAAGGCAGACAAAACACAGGTCCAAGTAGAACTTGATGGGAGTCCTCGTAAGCACACAAGACCACTATGATACTCAAAGGTTATACTCTAGTAATTTCCCTATCTTTTAAAAAAGCAGGCTAGGCCTTGGTGGGAAACCCCATAGAGATCTTTCATGTTTCATGCCTACATGGACAGAGGTTGGGTCAGTGCCTGTCAGATGATCTTTCAATGAGTGAGAAACCACCATGAAGGGCAAAATGAGAGCTTCAGATTTTCAGATTTACAGAACACACGTTTGACAAGGTAGCAAACAAAGACCCTCTGCAAAATCAGACCAGAGCTTCACAGCTCTGCTATGCTGGTTCCTCAGCAGTCAAGCGCCCCCCTCCCGCCCCCGGCGGCACGCGTGGGCCCGCCCGGAGCAACACCCCCCGCCACCGCGCGGACCGGCCCCCGCGGGGGCGGCGGGATGCGGGACCCCTCCCGGGAAACGCCGCGCGACCCCCGGGGAAACGTCCCGGGGAGCCCCGCTCCGCTCACCAGGTGCCCCCCCGGACACCACCCCGAGCTCCCGCAGCGGAGGGACGGGGCCAGCGCCTCCTGCGCGGGGTTAATGATTCACCGCCGCCGCAATTAACGGGCCAAACGAGGCATTAATCAGCCGGAGGTGCCGCCGGTCCCGCACCCCCCGGCTCCCTCACCCGGCCCCCCGACTCGCAGCACCCCGGCCTCCTCTGCAGCGGCGCGGGGCGGCTGCGGGAGTTTAATAAAAGTCCCTGATAAATCATCTCACTCTCCCTCCGCCCTCCGCCAACAGCTGCCGCTCGGGGGCTCCAGCTTTGGGTTTTTGGTGCTGTTCCCCCCGCTCGGCTTCCAGGGCGGGTGTGGGGCGCTCAGGGAGGGGATGCCAGAGGGGGTTTGCGGTGGCATCGGGGATATGATGCACACGGAGCTCAGGACCCCCTTCAGCGAAGGGTTCCCGCGCAGGAAACGCGGCGCACCACCCTGCCTGGCCCCCCTGCACCTGCCCGAAGGGAGATGGGCTCCCGCAGCCCCTCCTGTGTTCCTCCTCTGCAGTGCGGGACAGGACTCCCCGGGTCTCCCACCCTTGTCCCGATGCACAGGGACGGTGTGTGCCCCTCAGAGCGGCAGCCGGTGCCTCCTAATTAACCCAGCCCTGGGTTCTTAAGAGACAAGATGAGCCCTGTGCAAATCACATTAGTGGTGCTTGGAGCCGGGCTTTGGGATAGCTGGTGTTTAATAGTGAGGCTCTGGAGTAGCAGCCTGCAGGGGCCCAGAAGGGTGCTGGAGAGGGTCTGGGTGCGGGATCCTTTCCGGGATGTCCCCCCCTAAACGTGGGAGGCTGCAGGGAGCTGGGACAGGCTGCAGCTGCCCCCACAAACCCCTTGGGGTGGGCTGGGGAGCTGCTGCCGCCGGTGCTGCTGGGCGCTACTGGGGCTGCTGTGGGAAGCCTGAGGGCGATGGAGGATGTGGGGCAGGAGTGGGGGGACATCTCGCAGCCAGGGTGGCCAAAACTGGCTCACAAGTGCCACCTCCACAGGGATGCGGCACCGACAGATCCGTGTGTGTGTGCACCCGCTGCCAGCTCCTGCCTCAACGCAGTGCCGCTGCCACGGACAACTCTCAGCACAGGCACAGCACATCAGGGACTTGTCCCTCTTGTTCACCCGCTCTCACTGCTCCCAAAAATACCCCCTGGCGCAACCCATCCCCACCAGCCCCGAGCCCTCGGCCTGACATTGACCAACAATTCATTTTTCCACCTCCAAAGGTAAAAAAGCCTCCTGCCCTCGGGCCCAGCCCCGCTCTGCCTGCTGGCAGCTGGTGGGACGGGCATGTGGGCGGCAAGACGGGCCTGTGCTGGGCCCGTCCGTCTGTCCGTCCGTCCGTCCTGCGGCAGCCCTGCTCCGGGCGTTGACGTCAGCGCTCCCGGCAGCCGGGCGGTGGGCGGGCGGCACCGCTCCTATTGTATTAAAAATAATACAGCGGAGCACAAATTCATTACAGATAAGTGTGACAGCCAGGAGGAATTAACGAGCCCGTCTCTCAGCGCCTGACAAACGCCTCCTTTTGTTCCTGGGATGGGTCCTTGAGTCTTTCAATCTTTGGAGATGCCTCGGCTCATTAAGCACATCCTCCTCCAGTAGATCCCAGTGTGCCAGAGGACTGCTCCCAGTATGAACCGAGGCCAAACTGGCAGGGACATCCCTTTGTGCCAGTGCCCAGTAAAAAGTCGGGCTTGCCTTTCTTGAGAGTCAGTGGCCTGAAGTACTGTTCCCAAGCACTGTCCCCACGTTGGGGGCGGGGTGGCCAGGGGGAGGTGGGCGAAGCAGCCCCCGTCCCTGCTGCTGCGGGAAGCACGAGGCTCGTGTGAGCTGAGGCCGCCCGCCCCAGCACTCCAGATGCCGGTGCCGGCAGCGCGACCGCAGCCGCCGGGCTGGCGGGCACCCAAGCCTGCCCTGCTGGCCGTGCTCCCAAGGGAAGAGCAGCCAAGGGCTTATCACCAGCTCTGGGCATTGCCTCCTGCCCTGCACACCCCTGCGGGCACCCCTGCTCCTGGGACAGGGATGGATCCAGGGAACCCCCACAGTCCCAGAGCTGAGCTAGCTCTGGCTGGTGTTTGGAGGATGCTCCTGGTGCTCGCGCCCAGGGCAGGCACTCCTTAGGCCCGGCTGTTCTTTGGCATCATCCTGGGCAGTGTCACCTGCTGTGTGCTGCCTGGAGCTGCTGGGGGAGGCAGGAAGGGAAGGGATGGGGAGAGATGTGAGGGACGGGGGTAGCAGCACCGTAGCCAAATGGAGGAGGAAGCTCTCAGCACCGCCAAGCCCTGCAAGTCGCCTCCGTGGAGTTAGCACAGGTGCCAGGGCCCCGGCAGTTCCGTGCTCCACTCCACGCTGGCGCCCAGGGAACGGCAACGGGGCTGGCTGGTGCCACCACATTGGCCACAGCATCCGCTGTCAGCAGTGCCTGAGTGGCACCTGCCTGCTGGCATCGTCCCCATTGTCCCCCGACAGCCAGACGGGGACCCTGCAAGGTCACAGCCTCTGCGGGCCCTTGCAAAGCTCCCAGGCAGAGGGAATACCTGCACCCATCCCCGCGGCACTGCCAGCCCAGCCTCCTGCCACCCATTAGCACAGGGCAGTTACTTCACTTATCCGCCCCCCAGCATCTTTGCAGAAAATAATTATTGGTCCTCCTCATTGCACCGAGGGATTAAAAGTGGTTAACTCCATTTCCAAAGGCTTTGTTATGTTGGTTTTCCCTCAGCTGCTGCACAAGGCGATTTCCACAGTGCCACTTAGGCAGCTTTTATCAGGTTGTCTTCTGGAGGTAATTGGGTTTTTCAGGAGCCTGTTTAAAATTCGTAACCCAGCCTCTTAAACAAAACAAAAACAGCAGCGGAGAGAAGAGGAAGAGGCAGCACGAAACATGCAGCAGCTGCAGCCTCTGAAGAGCAGCTCTGGTCCCTTGGGGCTGGCACCCGGCGGGGGCAGGGACAGGGACGGGCACCAGGCGTGCTGTAGAATCAGTCTGGAGACAGACCCTCCAGCTCATGGCTGAGCACAGACTGCTCAGGGACAAGGGGGACCCGGGGTCACTCCCTCATGCTGTGCTCAGGGCAAGGCAAGTCTGTGGTGCTCAGAGCCACCCACGGCCAGCCCCTGGGGATGCCGTGGCCACCACACTGCCCCTGCAGCAAGTCACAGACCCCCACAGCACACGCGAGAGAGAACCCAGCACCCGCTCACCCGTTATTGCACCCACGTCAGACACGGGGTGTGAATGTGGTCTCACTGCTCGTCCAGCACCCACCAGGAGCCCTGGGCCTGGTGGAGAGGGATGTGGGCTCGTGCCATGGCTTGACCCCAGCTCCACCATGGTGCTCCCAACTGTGGGGGCAGCACCGTGGCAGGTCCCCCTGAGCTCACCAGGGAGGGACAGAGCAAACGGGCCAAAACCACCCTTACGAAGTACCTTCTGCTGGCCCTGAGCCCTGCGGATCTCCCTGGCTCTGAGCTTTGCTGGCTGGCTGGGGGAGGATCCTGCTGCCCACCCTGTGCACCCCTGCAGCCAGAGGGACTCTGGGCCGATGCTGAGGCTGCTCCTGCTCTCCTGCATCACCACACGGGTCCGTCTGCGTTAACACCCGTCTGCATTGCTACCACAGCCCTGTCACTGTCACTCTGGCCGACCTGTTTGACCTCTCCTCATGGGGCAGGGGAGTGCACTGGGCACCCCCAGCTCGTCCCTGCCCTGCTCCGTGCTGCGGGGTGCAGCGTGGGCTGGGGAGCGAGTGGGTGGCAGGGAGCTGCCACAGCAGATGGTCGGTGGGGCTGGATCGCGGAACTGCACACAACGAGGGACGTCCCCGGGGGGGCCATCGCAGGGGCTGGCTGTGAACCGGCGCCTGCGGGGGCCCCATCACGCACCTGCTCGCCCCAGGCACGGCAGAAGCGTGCGAGCTGGGGAGGCTGCGGCTGACGGAGGGACGGGGGGAGTGCGGAGCACACTGAGCCTGTGGCTTCCAGCTGTTCCCAGCACGGTGGTGTCCCAGGAGGAGACCAGAGAGAGACGGGGTGCTCCCAGTGCTGCTCAGCCCTCCAGAGCTCCCCAAAATGACCATCTACACCTACATCTGTGTCACAGAGTGATGCAGGGGCCGAATCTCCCAGCAAGACCGCCCAAGGGGACGGGGATTCAGCTCCAGGCTCCAGCTAAGAAGACTCCAGAGTGGCCAGGATGTCAGCCATGGCGTGACCAAGCACGTTGGCTTTGCCACCACTGCTCTGTGCCCTGTGATGTGGAGCACTGCTCCCCCAGCCCCAGTCTCAGGGCCACCCAGAACCCCAAGGAGTCCACATCCCATGAGTGCTGGGCACGCTGGGATGGACCTGTGAGTGCCAGGGTGACGCTGGGATGGACCCCGCCACTCGAGTGCTGCAGTGGTGACTCCTCATCCCCGCAGCTCCCGACTCCCAGTGTGTGTCCAGTGCCTCTGTGCCATGCATTATTAAACAGAGGCACTGCAGCCCCTCGCTGTCTATCCTGGTGTGGCTGTGCGGGGACAGGCTGTGGGAGCCTTACTGGCTCGCTGCAGACTCAGCCGCAAGATTTAAGCTCACTGCACATCCGGCCAGTTCCCCAAACAGGTTTATGACCCCTGGGCTTACTCACCTGGCCGCTTCCAACCCCCCACCCCATGTAGGATGGATCCCACCTCCCCGTGAAATGGACACTGCGTTCAGCCTCGGCGCTCTCACCTCCGCTGCTGCCCTGCCCACACAGCAGGTACAGCATTTACATCCCAATCGCCTCGACAAGGGCACACTTGTGCCGAGTCCACCCCATCAATATTTATGGCAGGCACGCACACCCGCACAGCTCTGCAGGGGCCGGTGTGGAGCCGAGCTGGGCGCAGCACACCAGACACTGCTTGGGAAGCAGAAAAAAAGGCCCCCCCCGAGCCCCTGTGCTGCCTCCCCATCGCCCCACCCTGTGCACACACTGATTTCCACCCTCTCCACACTGACAGGGCCTGTGCAGGCACCAGTGACTGAGATGGTCAGGACTGTGTGGATAGTAGATGCACACAGATCATCTCCTGGCTCCGTGTCCGGATGGGATTTGGGCACCCACTCCCCACAGAAAGCCTCAGAGAGGTTGTACCCACCCTCATTTCACTGACAAAAAAAAAAGACACAAAGGACAAGGGCAGGACTGGCTCAAGGCTGGGCATCCAGGTCATGGCAGAGCAATGGCAGCCCCTGCCTGCCCCGTCTCCAGCGAGAACACCCTAAAAAATGAGACCCTGTGCACTGCTTCCCTGGGGTTCAGCCTCATGCTGATATAATGTTGGTTTTGCAAAGATCCTGTAAGCTCTTTGGGGCACCTGAGTTGAGGACAGAGACTGGGGTGCTTTAACCCTCTCTGTACCACCAGTGCTGGGGAGTGGGAGGAAGTGAGGAGCAGGGATGCTTGACCGAAACTCCCAGCCTGGCTCTGGGAGAGCATCTTCCTTCTGTGGGGGAAAAGGCTCATTGTGTGCCATGAGAGGGGGGGTTTGGGAGCCCAGATGCTCCATGGCCTGGGTGACAGAGCCAGATAAGGGGCGCAACACCAGGGACACCCTGTCCTCGATGGCAGCAGATGGCTGCATGGTGGGGGGCTCCATGGCACTGAGTGGGGAGACATCTGGGTGCCTGGGCTCCAGCCAAGCTGCAGCTCGCTGGCAGCAGGATGAGCCTGAGCTGCCCCGGCTGGGGAGGTGGGGAGGGGTGAGATCTCTGCACCAGGGAGAGCTGGGATGGGTGTGGGGCTTGCTGCCCACCCCAGCTGAGACTTCCCCCAGCCTGCCTGTGCTCGGGGTTTCTGCTGCGGCGTGACGCCGGACAGGCAGGGTGCTGCTCCAAGAGCTGCTGGGGCTCGGGCCAGAAAATTCATTCTTGGCTGCTTTCAGTGGGCTTTGGCTCGTACCTTTCCCATCTGGGGGCTTTCAAAAGGAAAAAAAAAAAAAGAGGAAAGAAAAAAAAACCCTGGCCCTGTGCCACCTCCACAGTCACCATCACTTGCCATGGTCTCCAGGTGGGACCGTGCCCAGCATCTGCTGAGGGCCTGAGCTGGTTCTCACTCCCATGGCCTCTGCCCAGTCCTGAGCTGCTTCAGGTGCCTCTTGCCCTGCATCAAAGTGTCATCAAGAGGAGACCGCCCATCTTGGGTGACCTGATTGACTCCCCTGAGGCAGCCCCAGGCAGTACCTCTGAGCCTCCCCACCCATCCCACGGCTGTGCTGTGCCCCCCATAGCACGGGGAGTGAAAGGGCCCCCCAACCCCCCAAGAGCCACAGCGCTGCCTACCTTGGTGTGTGCAGCACCAGGTGTCTGCTTCAGCACCTAACGCAGGGGGACAAGGACCTCGTGGGGGTGCCTGGGCATCGCAGGGAGAGCAGGGCCTGGAGAGACACCAACAGTGAGAGGATGAGTGCCTTGGAGGGGCCACGGGACCAGGTGGCATCGGCAAAGTGGAATCATTTGATGGGTGACAGACAGAGTACACCACTGCTTGCTGCCCTCTCCTCCACCTGGGTGCGTCTGTGTACATCCTGCATCCCGACCTCCAAGGATGGGATCAACCTGCTGCCAAGAGCCACCAGCTCCCTGCTGGTGGGAGCCCAGCAGGGTGTGCAGAGACTGACAGACTGCAGGAGGTGGCAGCTCATCAGAGTCTTTGGTCCTCTCCTGGATCAGGGGCACCCAGTCTGCTGCTGGCAGAGGGCTCCTGGCTGTCTCTGCAGGTACCCGGCAGTTTGGATGCCTTCATTAAAAATTTAGAGGGCTCTCAACTCTTCAAGGGCTTTAAAATTTCATATTAACTCTGCCTTCCTTAGCTTGCATATGATGGATTTCTTCTTTGGAGAACATAATGGCAAGTTAAAACAAGCCACCAAACAAAAGTCCTCGCTCAGACTCAGCAACTGGAGGAAGCTTGACGCCGCTCTGGGCTCCCCCCTCCTGCTGGGCCTCAGGAAACGTCTGTCTGGGGATCTCATCCCTTCCTTGAATGTCCTTGAAATCCCCCTGTGATGCCTGGGGAGATGCAGGGGATGCTGGCCTGGGCAGGGGCTGTGCAGGGACCTGGGTGCCGGGGTGCTGTGTGCCACGCTGGCAGTTTCTGGGGTGAGCTGTCCCCGTGGTGTGGCTCGTGTCACTGTGACACGAGCGTGATTTCTCCTCTACAACTCAAGGAGCAGGTTCCCAGGGAACTCACAAATTCATCCTGGCTTTAAGCAAAGGCTTTTCCTCCACCCTGGGGAAGGAGGGAGGCTTTGGCAAATTGGAGATAAATATATGACCCAGGGGAGCCAGGGGAAACACAGGCAAACACCGACGCTGTGGAGGAGCAGGGGCTGGGATGGATGGAGGCTGCATTTTTAAAAGCTTTACAGAGCAGGGATGCCTCATTCCAACCCCAGGAGCAGGAGACACTGCTGGAAACAGATTTTGGAAACAGAGACCTGGGAACAGATTTTGGGAAGGTTGGCTGTGGAAAGAGGAAAGGGTCTCCAGTGGGACCTCTGAGGAGACCCCAGAATGGTGACTGATGCCCTGGGAAACGCAGGGCTAAGAGCTCAGCCTGGGAAGGGCTCGGCAGCAGCGTGAAGGTGACCTTTGCTGGGGACAACCACTGCCTCCTTTGGGATGTGGGAAGGCTCTGGAGCAGGGTGAGACGGGCTGCAGAGAGCTGCAGGGATGTGTGCCTGGGGGCGTCTGGTTTCCAGACAGCGCCAAGGAGACAGCTGGGCTGGGACAGCATCAGTTGGCTCTGCTGGCCATGGCCCTGGCTGCAGATCAGCAGATATTTGTTTGCTGAAACCCCAGAGGGTGGGAAGAGCAGGAACGCCCTGCCCAGGTACCTGAGAGAATGCAGAGAGTCCTGAGGGGTGCTGCTCCAGTTCCTGCAGGGTATTTTTTATTTCAGCCAGACCAAAGAGATTTTTTTATCTCCTTTGCAATGGGCAGAGTCTGCCAGGACCATGAAGATGCATCTCACCTGGACAGCTGCACTAGCTCAGTCTGTCTGTCTGTCCAGGCAGCCAGACACCAACCACAGCCAAAGCAGAGGACAGGGAACAGCAGAGCAGGGTGATGATGCCAGAACTCCCCCAGCTCCAGGGATAGCACTGCCCCCAGGTGCTGGCAGGGATGTTTTGTTCCAGTCTGGACACAAAACACAGTATCCAGGGAAAACTTAATGCTCAAGATGAGACGTTAGTGAGTCCACAGCTCTTCTGCTTTGGCACATCCAGCTCTCAGCACCCTGCTTGAATAGCTGAGCTCGTCCAAATGCCTGTGAGGGGGGTGGGCTGGGGAAGGAAGAGGGTGAGCAGCAGGGTGCACATGCTGAGAAACTCAGGGCACATCCCAAAGCACTTCCCCTGCCTAAGGCAGATGCTCCTGGCACCTGCCTTGGGTCTGGCACCAGTTTCCTGTCTGGGCCACAGGTAAGAAGGAAGGTTCAGAGTCACAATGTTTGGGGAAAGTCTGTGCTGGCAGTGCACTGCTCTGGCTGCTCTCATGCAGGGGTGCAAAGGGCTGAGGGTGCCACACCTCACCAGGCAGCCCTGAGAGACATTCCCCAGCTGAGATCTGTGCCTGAGCTGACCTGCCTTGCCTTCAAAAAGCAGATCCTCAGCCTCAGACATCTCAATGCCTCCTGCACAATTCCTCTCGCCTCAGATCGGGGCAGGTCTGGGTGGCACCATTGTGGAGCTCTGGGATTCGACTGAGACAAACAACGTTTCTGAGCCTCTGGTGAGTGTCACAGCAGGGGCTGGTGACACCAGTTAGGGAGGGATGGACCTGCTGGCCTGGCTGTGTGCAGGAGGAGC
Source organism: Oreocharis arfaki (assembly GCA_013398015.1). Lineage (NCBI taxonomy): Eukaryota > Metazoa > Chordata > Aves > Passeriformes > Paramythiidae > Oreocharis > Oreocharis arfaki. The sequence goes on along the minus strand of VZRR01007725.1, from coordinate 265,599 downwards.
AGGGACCTGTGGTGCAGAACAACACGGAGAAGGTGACAGTGGCTCCTGGCAAGGCGCTGGGTGACCTATCGAGCCTGGAGACACAGCCTGGAGAGCCCACAGCAGGACAAGGCAGATGGCCTGGGTCTCTGCAGCCGGGAAAGCTCTGTGGGACCGGGAGAGGCGGAGGGGAAAGCTCGTGGGACGAGCAAGCAGAGAGCGCTCACGCGAGAGCAGCCCGCAGGAGCACAGCTTGTTTACCCTGGCTGAGCAGGCCTGATTGCTCTCTATAAATACACCCGGCGAATAAACACCGGGGAGGGAGAAGGATCATTTAAACTCGAGGATGATGCTGGCATAAGAACAAATGGGAAGGCCTGGCCAGGAACACACAGAGGCTGCGGGCGAGAGCAGAGAGCCTCTGGCCACGGGGGAGGTCCTCTGGGTCCAGCCCTGGCTGTTGGGGCAGTGCGTGGTGCCCGAGGGCTTGGGCTCGGTGCCGGTGGGAGAGGCAGCAGCCTGGGCTGCAGTGACCGTGCCCTCCTGCCATACCAGACCTCCCGAGCTCCAGGCCACGGGGGCACATTGGTGCCCAGTGGTAGGAATGGAGATGTGCCACACTGCCAGTGGTCACTGCCTCTTCCTCAGAGGGTTTTTCCACAGGACTGGACTTCTGCTGGGACTTCTCATCTCCAGAGCGTAAACCAGGATGGGCAACTCAATGCAGCTGCCCTTGGTTCCTGATACGGGCCTGGTGGGCTGTGCCTGGCAGCAGCCTCTGCAGAAACCCCAGGAAGAGCCAAGGTGTGAACCACAATCATCCTCCAGTGCTGAGAGGTGTTCAGAGCTCTGTCTGCTCAGGGTCATTTCAATACTAATGTCATCACGAGAGGCAATCGAAGAAACAAACACTCGGCCCACAGCCAAGCGAGACTTTGAGACATCTTTCTGTGCCAGTTTGTCTCAGCTGAGCTGTCTCCAGTTTCCCCAGGAGGATGGGGGTCAGACACCATGAGCAGTGCTACTGGATGGGGACTGAGCTCCTTTGTTTCCATACTGGAGCCTGTCCTGGCAACCCTTGGGGTCCTGCAGCCTCAGAGGCCTGAGGGCAGGTTTGGCAGGGAGGACACTCCTCTGCACCCTGAGCCCGGCCCATCCTTCCTCATCCTCTATTTGGCAAACCCAGCACCTCAGCTTGACTCGAATTGCTCCGGTTCCTTCACCAGCCCTGGCCAGCAGCTGCCACCACCGCGCAGCCCGGCTGGTTGCAGGGAGAAGCCCTGAGCCCTGTTCTGAGCGACGGTGCCAGCCCCGCTTCGCCGCTCTGACTCACCAGGCACTGCCAGCCTCGGGCAGTGGCTGCCCGGTCACGCTCGTGCCATGCGGGTGGCAGTGCCACCGCGTGCTGCCAAGGCCTGGATCGCGGCAGCCACCTGCCCGTGTGCTGCAGCCGTGGCGCTGGGGGCACGGCGGGGAGAGAGGCTGGAGTGTGGGGCTTAGGAGGCGCCTTGTAGGGACAGGGCAGAGGGGAGAGGGGTTGAATCTCAGGGGACTGGGGACGGTGCAGCTGGAATGCTGCACGAGTGGTTGGACTTAGCCGTGGGGAGCAGGGTGGAGGAGGGAGCCAGTGATGGGGAGGCACGGGAAGAGCCCGGCAGGTACCGGGAGCTCCCCGCAGCAGAAAGGTGCACGGAGCCTCCCGGCTGCAGGCACGGGGTGACGGCGGGATCAGGTCTCATCTTCTCCCTGCCCACAGCCCCGCTCTGCGGAGCCCCCCCAGCAGGGGATGGGCAGGCACCGAGGGGCCAAAGCCCGGTCCGGGGGTGACAGCCCTTCTCCTGCCGTCCTCTGCACATCGGCGTGTGCCCCCTCCCCAGCCCTGCGGGTGGGCAGCCCGGGGGCGCGCCGCTCAGCCCTGCATCTTGCACCCGCACCCCGCATCACCTGCATCCTTCCCCGCATCCCGCATCACCTGCATCCTTCCCCGCATCCCGCCCCGCATGCCGCATCCCGCCGCTCCGCGGCCGCCGCCCCG